>JAUCNO010001053.1:11060737-11083711 GCA_032353835.1 Enteromius viviparus
CATAGTTTCGGAATTCTGCCTCTGCTTGCTAGTAATCACGTCACTACTAGAGCAAGCTCCTGATTGGTTAACGCGGCGCAAATTTTCGCCAAAGCTCAAATTTTTCAACTTGAGCGTTCCCTGCAATTCGCACGAATCGCGCCGTTCGCGCCACTCGATTCGCGCCGTTCGCGCCGCTCAATTCACGCGAATCGCGCCATTCACGTCTTTGCATTGACTTAACATGTAAATCACTCGCGTTTGACGCTTCATTCGCATCCGGTGTGAATGCACCTTGAGACCAGAGATATCTTAACAAATACTATTACTTTTTCAGTTTGCATTTCTGCACAGTACGCTAATCATATGTTGAATATTAATGAAACAGTAACACGGGCTAAACTAATGTGCTTGTTGGTCATCGAGCGACCTCTCGTGGCCGAATGGAGACAAGACACAGATTTTATTATCTATTATTTTTCCAGTAAAAACAATAAATATCATATCAGGTTTGTACATTAACTTGTTTATTTCTTGCATATTGCACTGGTGCTACAGACATTGAATGTTTTTATACTAATATTCTGTAGGCACTGGGCACATTGGTGCTGCAGACACTAAATGTTTTACATAATGCTCTTTACAGGGCACACAAACCTTACAGTTTTCAGACAAACATTTTATTTGTTTGGAAAAAAATACATAATCATAAATATACAAATTTTATATAATGACTAGTCCAAATGGCTACAGTGGAGTTCAATTAAAAAACTTATTAGTAAAATAAGAAGTCTTACTAGTATCATTTGGAAATAGTATCTAATAAAAGTGTACTAGTATCTAATGAATGAGAACTAGTACCTAATGAATAAGTACTAGTATTTAATAAATAAATACTAGTATCTAATAAATAAATACTAGAATTTAAAAATTAAGTACTAGTATCTAATAGATAAATACTAGTGCCTAATGAATAAGTACTAGTATCTAATGATTAAGTACTAGTAACTTAAGAAAAGACACTAGTACCTAAAGAATGAGCACTAGTAGCTAAAGAATAAGGTTTGTAGATTAAATGTTAAAATGGCTTGCCATATCAGTGGCATGATTGAAAAAAACCCATCAGCAAAAAAAAAAACATCATGCAGCTCCAGCCTGGCTACCTTTGCCAGGTATTTTTAGGCCTCAGACAAGCAGGCGATGGTGCGTCTTCCTCTCCCAGACCACAGTCTACAAAAAGAGCCACCCTTGGGGATGCTGTGAATAGCCCCCTTCTGTTTAACCCGTCCCTCTAAGGTCCAGTGTCATTGCAAAGGACCCTTGGAGAGTCCCAAGACAGAAAGAGCTGTACAGAGAGAGAGAAAGATAGCGAGGGTAACAGAGGAAGAGTCTCAGATTACACTCAAAGGGGGCTGTCGTGTCAAAATAGGCCTTTAGAGTGGCGACAAACCGTGGGCCACCGACCTTACCCCTTTGCCAAGCCTAACATTCCTGCTGGATATTTTTAGAGGTGGCATTTAAAGTTGGCAGAGTATCAACTCCCAGGCAATCTTCAGTATTTCCTGTTCCTGTAAAAGAGGGAGGTCTGGGACACAAATGCCCACCCAGACAGGTCCTGTCTAAAAATAGACTCGTCAACCATGTTTTACTTCATTTTTATATGTTCTGGATGTGTAAATTAGAGTTATGTTTATAAACCAGCACACTCTGTGTTGTGCCGAAGCAGAGCATTGTTGACATTGCTGTTCAATATTGAAAGAGATGAATTGTGGGCCTGGTCCAACCTAAACTAGGGTGAAATACACACGCTCGTGTAGATCTGTGAAAAGGCTGGGCGGCTGCTTTGATCACTGTTTATGAGGAAAGCGCCAGAATGACCAACACGTCATCTTTGCAAATTTACTAGTTATGCCAAGCATTCCTCAAAGTAGGTTAATTTGAAACAGGTTTTAAAAGTTGAAATATCAGTTCATATTCAGCAAAGTGCCATTTAGGCCACAAGTCATATGAGGAGAGATTTTATTTGTTGGTGACGCAATATCTGTAACTTAATGTGTCACATCATATCTGAACATAACACTGTATATGATCTTGTTGATGTTTATAAATGGGCATAGAATATTGAGATCTTGTGTTTCTCCCTGTCGTGTAATTACATTTAACTGTTTTTTTTTAATTTTATTTTAGTTTTTGGCCTATAGAGATCCCAGGAAAAGCATTGCACAGTGCACAAATCACTGAGCTGTGTCTCGGATATTCCACTTATATAGCCTTAGAAATTATTCTAACATGCTGATTTGCTGCTCATGAAACATTTCTAATTCTTATCAGTGTTGAAAACAATTGTGCTGCTTAATATTTTTTGTGGAAACCGTGTTCATTCATTTCAAGATTTTAAAAGGTTTAAAATCCCCAGCATTTATTTGAAATAGACATATCATGTCTTATGTCATAAACTGTCCCCGAACAGTAGGGTACATCAGGATTTGATTTAGTCCAATTATTTCCCCTTGTAAAAACCTGGATTAGATCCATCTCCATTTCATGTCTAAGAGCAAGTTGTCACTTATTTGAAGCTTACTGTTTGCTCTGCATTAAATGATTACCCTTGACTTTGACCACAGGGACAAATAGATCACTGGGAGTGTGTGAAATGAACAAGACGGCTTCCCTGTTAACAAGGGCAGCAGCAGTGAAACCAGCCCTGGTGTCACAGATGCTTGAATAAGTGCCTGTTTTTTTGTTGGTGCTGGGATAGACAGGATGGTGATGACAGCGTGTTTCCTAAAGATAGTGTTTTCCATGACATGGGCTAATTGGCGACGAAAGGCTGAACGTAACTGGCATTATCAGATCTGAGTTTATGATCCTCAGTCAAAACTGAGTTTTATTGTCCTTTTCCATGATGTTATGCATAAATTCTTTTAGTGTTTCCCAAGCATAACATCTATGTTCAAGATAGTAATGTCTTTTCCATGACCTCACACTTATGAATTTGGTTAAACGGTTTATACCTGTGAGTTATTCAACAAGTATTTTTCCATCTGCAGCAAAGAAAAATGTAATTGTTTGTATCATGTATTTTGAGATTGTACTAAACCACATTAGAAACAAACACAGTTTTTTCCCCCCACCATATTCTACAAGTGACAACAGTATGCGAAGGATAATTGTTTTACATTTTTTGACGTTTGTCGGCATATGTTATGAGAAAATGTTTGATTTTATTCATTAGCAACTGACTAGATTGTGAAAGTGAGTGTTACAGGCCAGAATGTCTGGCAAGGGGTCAAGGTTTGGTGGCTTAGTATGGTTTAATAATGTAAGCCCATTACTACCTGAAATATGATTCAGAAAGTCATAAAAGTTTAATTTACTTGACATTTACTGTTGTTTGGTGAATTCTGTGGCCTAAATCCAGTAATTTCAACAGGAATACATGCATTCTGGAATAAAAGTTTTGCACAGGCAGATTTTTCAGTGGGTTCAGGTTGGTCGTGTGGAAGTTCACCAACGACAGTCTGCTTGGTTTGAAACTGCTTCACACATCTCTACAGTATTGATAAAGGACAATGACCTTTCTGCCAGCAAAATGTTGCTGACATCTCACTAAAGTGATCCTAGCTTAATAATGATTTAACAAATCATAATAATGAGAGCATTTTTTATAAAAATAGCTTACATCATTATGAAAATGAGAATGAAAATGAAAATGAGAGTCAGTGGCAGTCACCGCAAGTTGTTGAGCAAATAAGGAAAAAAATAAGTGTTTTTTTCAGCCTTGCATTTATGTCACCTATTGTTTGGGACTCCCAAAACCAAAATATTAACCTTTTATTAACCATAATAGGGGCACTTTAAAACTTTATGCATTTCTTTCTTCTGCTAAGTACAAAAGAAGTTAGTTTGAAGAATGCTGGTAGCCATACAAAATACAATGAAAGTCAATGGGGACCAGCAACAGAATACTCTTCAAAATATAATTTTCATTCTAATAATAATGACTTAACATTTCATTATAAAGAGATACTAGCTATAAAAAGATGTTTTGTCCGTGCATCTATTCTCAGGGAGCCATGGTTAAATGGGTATCTGAGACATTTCTTATTATTATGTCATTGTTACGGGAAAGTTTCCTAATATAAAGAAATGCATGTTGTAATTATAAGAAAGTTACTCATTATTATCACTTATAGGATCATGACATAACTTGCATTAAAAATACCCTACTTTTTAAATATGGACCAAAAAGTTATTTTTCTGTACAACGTCTTTTGTGATTTACAGAAGAAAGAAAGTTGTACACATCTGGAATGACATGGGGGTGAGTAAATGATGACAGAATTTACATTTTGGAAAGAACTCTCCCTTTAATGTCTTAGTGGTTTGACACACAGAGGTGCAGACCCTTCTCCAACACTCACTCGATACCTGGAGGAGTGTGTCATGCAGCATATGTCAGACCTGGAGAAGAAAGCTTTGGATCTGGCCAGCTTCCTCCTAGTTTTGCATCCATCTGGAAAACAAGTCTGGCCCATAAATCAGAGGATCCAGCGAGATACGCTATCACGGGCTGGCAACAGGACCCGCAACAGAAATGGGGGTCTATCGTGAAAAAAGAGAAAAGTTACGACAGCAACATATAGAATTGCTCTTACAAATACAGATGTTTCTGGAAGCGCAGCAGCTCCTTTCCCAGCAACAGCGGTCACCATCTGCTGAATCGTTCAGTTCACCTTTTCTGTGTACCCCTGCACACCAAGCGCTTACCCAAGATAAACACTGCTATGTTGTGTGAAATGAGAGAGAAGTCAAGTCAAGTAGAACATTGGAGCACTGATGGGGAAGCAAAGTGTGGAATGAGTCTACACTAATGGGAAAGATTGATAATGTTTTTGAAATTAGTTGGTAGGCTTGCATTTTTTTTTTGTGGCAGAAATAGAATATAAAACGGTAATATTGCAAAATATTATTGCTATTTAAAGTGCCCCTTTTATGGGTGATGAAAGGTTCATATATTAGATTTCGGAGTCCATAACAACAGCTTGACATGCATGCAAGGTCAAAAAATGCTTTCTTATAATACGCATTTATTTCTTACCTTTTTACCTATTTGCTCTACCATTCCTAAACAATTCGCCGAAACGATGTAGGGCTGCACGATTAATCATACTTTTATCATAATTATGATATTTATGACCCACGATCAGTTATTAAATATCGTTGTGATTTTATAGTATAAAGACCAAACTGTTCGTATGGGCGAAGTTTACGGATTGGACTGCTTCACAATGACGTTTATTGCATCTAGATTGCGAGCACTTTCTGAAGCAGTAGAAGAATAGCAGAAGGCTGCAAGATAATCATAGAGCGATATGTAATGCACATCTTGTTAGTAAAGCCGGTTGTGTAATCAGCTGTAAATTCCATCAGGTGGGTAATCTTACATTGAGCCGCATTCACTACGCAGAGCCGTTGTTCACTGACGAGCTGCACAAATTCGGGTTCATTATCAGCCTGGTTTTGTGCAGCTCGTCAGTGTATTTACAGCTGATTACAGAACCTAGGGCCTGTTCCATAAAACAAGTTTACCAAATAAGCCAGGCTTTTGGCAGATTGTCTGACTTATTTTAAGCCAAATTAACTGGCAATAAGTCAGACTAACTGAAATAAACCTGGCTAATTTGGTAAACTTGTTTTATGGAACAGGCCCAAGCTTTACTGACAAGATGCGCATTACATATCGCGCAGACCTACAAACATATGATGGCGGAGCAACGTGAGGAAGGTGCAGAAGTGTGATCGTTAGCTGATGTAAAAGAGGCAGTTTAATTTATTCATTTACCACAGCTAAGAAAAACTCTCCATTCTAAACATGTTTGGTTTGTTTATTTTTCCTTATTTGTGGCTGTAAAGTGCAATAAGAATACACTAGTGAATAAGAGTGCATTACCAAAGGAATAATCGCCATTATTAATCGTGATAAGAAATTTGAACAAAAAATAATCGTGATAATATTTTTTTCTGTTATGGTGCAGCCCTACAACGATGTATTTTTCCAAAACCCTTATTTTCTTATCTGTGGTGATTTAATAATTTCATTTCCATTTCATAATAAAAGCAGTGTTTGTGAGCGCAATGCTGCTCTGTGTACAGCGTTACCGGGAAAACTGCTTTATTTAACGCTTCAAAAGCGCCATGTACTGGCCAAAAATGAATGAGCATTTTCATTCAGGCCAACGTGAAAAAACAACACAGTCTCAGGACCAATTCGTACGAGGTGGCGAATTTGTGCATATTCGTATGACCTCACTTGTACGATGTTGTTCGATTTGTCTAAACCCCAGTTACGGGTTAGGTGTAGGTAATTTGTACGAATTAGCCACCGCGTAAAATATGTATGAATTGCTGTGAAACTGGGCTGAAAACAACAAGTGTTCAGGCAATATGATGTCAACATGAAACGCTTGGGGTTTTCAAAATGACTCATTATGATTCAGAGTGTACTCTTTCTTTTGAGAGACAATAACTTCATACATTGTTCACTGTCATATTTAAAATATTGCAGGATATTTTCATTCACTTAAAGCTGTGTTACACGCTGTCACATGACCCTTCAGAAATCACTGTAAGAGGATGATTTGCTAATTCAGTGTTGAAAACAGTTGTGCTTTTTTATTACTTTTGCCGAAACAGAGATTCTCTCAAAAATGTCAAAAATGTATTCAGATTTTAAATATAAATTCTAATTTAAGTAACCATATAATCGTGCAGATATATGTATATTTATCAGCTGTGGGAAGTGAGGAGAAAATCTTTCCCATATGTTTTGTTGTTGATGTCAGCACTAGATGACTTATCACTCTAAGGTATTTTGACACAAATTTATCTGTCACTCGATAGAAGCCAAATTAAGCAGATGTTACGTGGGCAGGTTGTGCAGCGTGCCTTCATCCTATTCTAAGGCCTGTGTAGTTCTTGCAAATATTAATATGTTTTGATGCTTGATTGTAAGCATGTTTTTGTTTAGTTTTGAATGATAAACAGTTTTGGGGCTGTTTTGAATCACCAGGGTAAATTTGAGCGCTAAATCAAACCAGCTGAGACTCAAAGCCCAGAAGGTACTTTAATAGTACACTGGTTGTATAAGATGATTTTGATCATGGAATATATAGCAATATTTATATTTCATATTATTTACATGATACCTCAAAGAATGCCATAGTGCTTCTGCAGTAGACATCCCCTTTATACGGCATAACTTACTTCCATTCTTTGTAATCTGTAGTTATTTTAGTTTTAAAGATATACTTTTAATGCAGTATGCAAAAAGGTAGTGAAAGTCTTACACACTAACTACGTCTTGACAACTCTGAAACGTCCTGTTTAGGCCCCCTGTTTATTGGCTTGTCACTTTGAAGGACAGTTACCGCAACAACATCACATAACAGTGTTGAATTTCAAAGACATGGCGGCATGCAGGCTGCTCATGTGTGCATCTCTTTGAAGCCCATGACTAGTATCGGATACAAACAATACTGGATAAATATAGAGGCAGTACTTGTAGGTATTACGTGGAAAAGCAGAGCAGAGCCTCTGCACCTTTCACATATTATACCCTAAAGCACACAACCAGAGATCAGACTCACGCTAGGTGAATAAATCTGTGTATGTAACTTGTATAACTCACACTGTACTGTAATAAAAAGTATGGGTTGGTAAGAATATTAGGGGAAGGAAGTGTGGGGCAGAAGAAATTTCTACTTTTATTTAACAAAGATGCATTTATCGGATCAAAAGTGACAGAAATCTTTTTTAACATTATTAAGAAATCATTTTGTTTTGAATAATGCTGTTCTTTTTTGACATTTACATTTAGTTTAATTCAATTTAATTTAATGGAAAACGACAAGCAATTCATCATATGATTGCAATAAACAAATAAAAGTTTTTTTTTAATTTTTATTCTGAAAATCCTGCAAAAATGTCACGGTATTCACAAAATAAGCTTTTTCTATTGGATATATTGTAAAATGTAAATAAAGTCATGAATTTCTTTCCCTGAAAACATTTTAATCTCAGTGTTGCTAAGCATAAGGCGTTTTTTCAAAAGCATTGAAAAACCTTAACAACTGCTCCAACAGTGTATGTTTTTTAAATTTAGCTCAATTTTTATCCTAGGATTTTGACACTTACGTCATTATAGTGTTTGTAGATGTTAATATCACTATAAGTGCCCCTGACAGTCATTATAGAAGACCCAGCAGGGGGCATCTCACATCTAAACAGAACGTCTGAGGTCTGAATACAGAAACAAAGGCTGTGACATGAGCTCCATTCATCACACGTCTCCATTTTATTTTAGACGTGACTGAGCACAGTGTTTGCAGAGCAGCGTCAGTGACCTCTGCAGCCGCGCTCTTAATGGGGTGATGACCTGTTGGCAGTGCAACCCGAGAGAAGTCCTTGACCCTGGGGAGGAAGAGTTTCTGGGCATGGCCTGTTTGGGCTCCGCTGTGGCTTTCAGGTATGTATCGCCCCGTTGCCTTGAATGGCTCTAGAAACTTCCAAATAAGCCTGCTGTGTTTAATTCAGCCAGGGGATGAAAATATGGATTAATAAATATGGAAAGGACACACCTGTTGCTTAGCTGTACGAAGAAAGGAGAAGAGAAGAGGTTGAAATGCTCCCATATTAGATATTTTATCTATCCATCAAATAAAACCTAATCCTGCAAATAAAGGCAAAAGAAGTGGAGCTGCTAGCTACTGTGTAGTCCTGCCTGTAATGATTTATGAATACAGCTGTGGAAGAGAGACACCTGTCCACTCCTCCATCAGCAGACCCTCCTGCGATCTGAGACAGCATGCTAACCTGAGCGAGAATGTCACCCGGTGCACCCCTTGAGGTCAACACAGGCCATGTCTCAGTGACAGACCCCCTGACACCCACTCACCTACTGACCTCTGACCATCCCTAAAATATACAGCGGGGTCCAAAACAACAAAAAGACACACTAGTTTGTAAAATAAATATTTCAGATTCCCCTCTTTTATGTCAAGCACTCAAAGTTCCAGGACAAGCACTATATAAATGTCTATAAGGAATAGTTATTATTATTTCTGACTTTGATCATGTGACTCTTGGTTAGGGCTGGGTTTTCGTCCCTGCTTTATACAAAGCGCTGCTGTCATAACTAAATGCTAAGATATAAATTCACGTTTTTTTTCAATTTAAACTAGAAGACTGCAAGGTTACACTTTATTAAAAGTTGTAAATACATACTCTGTAATATTAATTAATTAGCTACATGTACTTACTATATGATTAGGGTTTTTTACGTAATTAAAACTAATTTATTGTTGTTATAATAATAAATACATGTAACATGTAACAAGGACACCTTAAAATAACGTGCACCAAAGCTTTTATCCAACAAAATGAACAAAATAATTTGGCAAAAGAGCCAACAATATACAATACCATGTTTATTTGACAACTAAATGAAGTAGTATGGATGTAAAACAGAAGCATTTTCACCGGTGGTCTCAGACTTTTGGACGCCACTGTTTTATGAAATTATATACATTGCTGTAATATAATGTTCTTTCATATGCAGACAATAGAGCGTGTTATGGATATCCACTGTATACAGTATATGACCGACAAACCTGCCAAAGGAAACAAACGCAGTCTCACGACTAACTGGTGTTGGCCTATCTCAGCGCTGTACGGATGACAGGTCCTTGAGAAAGAGGGTGATTTGTGGATGTTAAGGGAAGGGTTGTGCTACAGCGACCCTGTAGGAGGCCCAAAGTAGCTCTGCAGCCTTCACATGCCTAAAGATGTAGAGGATGAGATCCACGGTCCATGACATGTGACACCTCCAGGTGGTCACCGCGTGCGCTTACTCTGACCTGAACTCAAGGACTTGCACAAAACCAGTTTTTTGTTTTAATCTCCAGCCAATCTGTCTTGTTTCCAATCTCTGTACTATTGTTGTAATTAAGTATAAACTAAAACTGATATTTTATTGCAATGTTGAAATTTTATATTCAAAAACATTTTATACAACATTTTGTCTTTTTTGTTATATTTATACTTGCACCTTTATGATTTTATATTAAATGAATATACTAAACATATTGCAATGTATGTCCAAAATTAATAGATTAAAAAAAGGATACTGTACTATAGAGTATTGAAAAAAAGTTTTGAGATGTGGAAAATTTTTGATTTGTGATTTTTGGAAAAAAAAATTAATTATATATATATATATACACACACAAACACACACACACACACACACACACACACACACACATATATATATATAGGCTAAATTTAATTATGCTTTTAAATAACAAAATATGCTCAACTTCATTTAACAACTGTAAACATTTTCTTGTTCACTTATTGTTAACAAAAAATAAAACTGAACTATTAAAGTTATCATTTATTATTCATTATCATTTATTTAAATAAGTATAAAATAATTAAAAACAATTAAGTGCATCCTTGGCAATGAACTAAAATAATTACTAAAACTAAAACTCAAAATAATTTAACTATAAAATAGTTACATAAAGTAAAGCTAAAATAAAGGCCAATTTTAAATAACAATAAATACTATAATATAAACAGTACTAAAATAACCCTTTTGTGAAGAAAAAATAAGTGTGTTTCAGCAGCAGGCATCAGAGTGAGTCAGTCCTTGGTTATTTATGGTCCACTGTCCAGCCGCTGCTATACCATCATATTTTTAAAGGATTGCTTTAATTATAAGAAATTGATGCTCACTTTAATTGGTAGTGACGTGTTCTGAACAGGGAAAGGAGTGAGTGAGTGTATGAAGATGTTTGCAAGCCTTTCCTCTTTTCACATCGAACATTTACAAAGAAGAGGAAATGTACAGAGAGAGCAAAATACTGGATTAATAGTTTTGGGATTAAGTTCTGACCTGATCATCTAACCCAAACATCTGGTTTGCATCAGGTTTATTTGATTCGTTTTGTGTGTTCCTCCTCCTCTGAAATGCTGAAGGCAGATATACGGATTCTGGAAATGGTGTTCCCACTAAAAACAGTGTGCTGGTGGGACAGATGTTAAAACGGTTTTAGAAGGGCCTGGGTATGACTAAGTTAGCCCAAGGCAAAAAAAAGAGAAGATCTTTAATCAGCATTTGAGACTATATCTTCAGTCCACCACAGCAATGGTAAAAAGCAACTATAGTGCAACTAAGCAAGAACATGTGACCTTTTGCATAAAGAAGTCACATGTTTACACAATTTTTAATATAATTTAAAATTCAGATTTTTATCATGGACTTGTGGAGCTTCTCAGAGACTCTCTGTCAAGTCTTGACTTCTTCTGCTAGTCTCTGTGGTGGTTTACTATGAGGTACCATGTGGTTTAACCTCAAAAGCCATTATGTCCTGAGTAGATTTTGCTCATGTTCCCCATGAGTTTTCCCTCTCTTCATTCTCTCTCAGGAGATGCAGAACAGCACTCGTCCGAGTCACCGCAGTTATCTTCAGCACAGCTCAAAGCTCAAATCCTCACCACACTATAATTACAGTCTGGCTAGCGTTTCAAGGGGCGTGCTCACTTGAAAGCTTTTCTGTTCTTTTTGAAATGATATACCGCCTGTCCTGCGACCCTCAGAACTAAGAGGGAGATGAAAGGTCCCGGTCAAGAATGGGACTCTGTCAGAGAAGAGCGCTGACCACAGAAGACCAGTGATATCACCCTGATCCTGACCAATGCCTGCAGGAGAGGAAGAGTTATAGTTAGAACTTGGGTTACACACAATGTCTTTAAGATGATTTAGTTTAGCTTTTTTGGATGTTCTCTTAGATGATATAACTATTTTGTGCTCATAGTACTAATAACAGTGTTGTTGCATTTTCATTTGTTGGCTTTTTCTGTGAACAAGAAATACTGTGCTGTTTTTAATTGGTCACTGTTGAATATACAGTAATGTCTGAGACAGTAGTGAAACTTTATTATTATTATCTAAATGTATTACAGATTTACATTTTATTATGAGCGTGAGAAATAAAAACATTGAATGAACACAAATGTTAAAACTTGCTAGAATGCTAGAACCAAAACATGTTTAAAAGCATTTTGTTAATTGTGATAAAACTGCAAAAATGGTTTCCCTGAATCACAAAACCAGTCATGAGTACATTTTTTTAAATTAAGATTAAAATAAATAAGCTTTTCATTGATGTAGGGTTTGTTAGGATCTGGAATCAGAGGGTGCAAAAAAATCTAAATATTTAAAAAATCGCTTTAAAAGTTGACCAAATAAAGTCTTTAGCAATGCATATTACTAATCAAATTTTTTTTTATGCATTTACAGTAGGATCTTTATTTAATATCCTAGTGATTTTTGGCATAAAAGAAAAATCAATAATTTTGACCCATACAATGGCTATTGCTACAAATATACATGTCTACTTATGGCCAGGGTCAAAATGTGTATTAAATTAAAAACTTAAACTTATATGTGTGAAAAAAAAGTTGCAACTAAAATAAGCATAATTTGAAACACTAAAATACTGAAATAAAATGGAAATAGGAAGAAATGAAAACGATTTTGGACAAACAAATGATAAAAAGTACCCCATTTAAATAACAAAATTACTACAAATTAAACAAAAATTAAAAAGAAAACTGGAAATATAATTAATGATTATAAATATGATGAAATATAATTTTTATTTTTATTTTTACAAAATTACATTCAGTCATTTTGTAAAGTGACTGATACAAAATATCACCAACATTTTTAGTAGTATATAAATAGTAAAGGACACCTTTTGGCACTAAAATCCTAAATATGTATTAAATATGAATTACTAATACTAAATTTCTTAATATTAAAATAAAATAAAATATTACTTTATAATTATAAATCATTTTTAAAAGTCCTCTATTTTTTTCCTCAGGTTTATCTTTTCTCAGGCGCTTTAACCTCATGTATTAGACTACATCACATATATATGTATATTTGGGGCTATAATTCATTAATTCATAACAGGCTATAATTCAGCAATGTGCCTTGCATAAACCACAAGTGTAAAATGTGTTGCAGAAAGTTATGCAAAATATGTGCGCACTAAAAAAGCAGCAGAGTTATGCAGGTATTTAATGGGCTGGCGCGTCTTAATGCACTATGTAAGACTATATCCGAGTGAATCAGCCAATGAGACGCTGAGCTGGCATGGCTGAAAAGTGTCCGTTTGGAAATGAGTAGAACATTTAGCTCCACCCCTTCGCTTTGAAGCGTCTCATGTCTCTCATGCCATGCATTGAAGACAAGTCCTTGAGGAAGGTGTGAATAACTGTCGCGATGAAGAGATGGTTAGTCGGATGTTCAGACCTGCAGGATCATCTCAACATGTCACGAACCCTCATCAAAAGACATGTCTACCTGCAGTAAACTGATCAAAACAGCTTGTTACTTGAACTCATGAACATTTTACATCCTGTGTGTTGCTTTGCTGGCTGCATTTTTTTAAATGGACCTTCTGGGTTTGAGTGACAAGTGTGCTCTATTAAGTAGTTGGTCTAATGCACTTATATAGGCGACCTGGTCTCATAAAAATATGTACCATGTGCACTTTTTGTGCAACACTGTTTTTACTGCCTCTAGTGTTCATTTCTTTTGGAAACTGCAGTGATATGTACTATTTGGTATGTATTGTACGCAATGTTAGAAGCAATATATGTCACATTAATGGCTGAGAATTGGTTTTCAGTGTTTTGAAGAGAGAGATTTATTTAGTTCTTTGTGTTTGTCATTCTGCAAGCAATGAAAGTTCATTAGGTGAATTTGGCAGACTCATTTGAAGCTGAGTAATAGCAGCACAGGAAAATGTGTATCATAAGTAATGTGACAGATGTGCGGGAATGATTTGTAAGTAAGGCAGGCCAAACAGACAAAGTTAGTGTGTTTATCACTGAAGTAAAGTCAAATACAACGGTATATCTTTCTTTGCTTTATCATCTTGGAATTTGTATGTTTTGTTCTTGTTTCCTTTTTCTTCTCATATTCATGATTTGTAAAACCATCTGCTTCTGTAGGCCTAGGCTTAGCTGGACCGCTTAGCTACTGCTGGAAGATATCTATACCACCTTGACCCCCGGAAAAATCTCTCTTCATTGTCCTTTATTGATTGATTTAACAATTGATTGAAATGTGATGCTTATTAAGAAAGGTAGTTAGTAAGATTAGGTATGGGGTTTATGCATTCAAAATGTGGTCATGCAGAATAATGCATTAATATATGCTTTATCACCCAAACAGCAAAAAAAAAAAAAAAATATATATATATATATTTAAAATATATATTTAAAAAAAATATATATATACTTGTGTGTGTGTGTGTGTGTGTGTGTGTGAAAATATAATACATATAATACAAAATTATGTTATTTCAAATTATGATCCAAAAACTGCAACATTGCAATTTATAGCAATATATGAAATATTATTAAACATTTGTAAATCACTATAAATCCACTTTTGATCTCTAGTGTATATATATATTTTTTTTTTAATTTAATTGTTTGCAACATATATTTACCAAGACAATTTTACTTTAGTTGTTTGCCATATGACAAGTATAAACAAACAGCCAATATGCTAGCAATATGTTGCTCTAGTGATGGGCTCAAAAACCTTTTGTGCTTTCCATTATTAAAAGTTGCAGATGGTTTTCTCAGACTTACCTGCACAGACACTTTAATTGAGATCATAGACGTTTATCTGAATGCTTATGAACTTTTTACAACATGTTGAAATGATGTGGTGACACTATGTTGATGGGGTGTATATAGTTTCAGATTAAACTCAAATAATTGAAATAAAATCAAAATCGTGATATGGCAATAGTCAAATCTCAAAGGATGTCAAATAAATAAGTGTTTCACTGTGTTCAATTACACATGAGCTGCTCGTGTTTTCTCTGGTTTGCAGTGAATGTTGTAACTAGTAGGAACTTGTTGTAAAGTGTTACCTAGTCATTTGTATTATTATACACAAATATATATATAACCCCAAACAAGCAAAACAAACAAAGAAATTAGGTAACACTTAATTTTAAGGTGTCCATAATGAAGAGTAATTACCTAGTAAGTACTTAGTAGTAGCCGTTGTACTTACACAAAACAAAATGTACTTACCAAGTAGCTAAGTTATGGAAGAGTTTGTACTTACTGTACAGTTTGTAATTATGTAGATGTAACAGGCTGCTACTGTTAAACATTTGTTACACAACTACTTATATAACCAACAACAACAAAAAATACATCTACATAATTACAAACTGTAATTGCAGGCTGTTGCATAAATTAGTAACACGATATGTAATTTATTTCATGTAAGTACAATGGCTACTATGAAGAACCCAATTAGGTAATTACTCTGTATTATGACACCTTAAAATAAAGTTGCATATTAAATAATAATCACATTATTTAAAAATAATATAACTTTTTTTAGCATACAGAAGCATAAACGTTCTGCAGCATAGCAAAACAGCTTCAAAGAAGCAGGTAATTCAAGCATTGACAAAGTAACATCCTGTAAAGAAGAAGCTAATAAATGAGCACGTGAAGTGTGTCTTTTAATGAGCTGGACACAGTGACGCACTCTTTCACTGCTCTGTGGATGCGTGTAAACATGAATGGCATAAAATTGGGGCCGCGTCTATCTTTAGGGCCTGTTCTGCTGCAGGCATAATACTCCCACATGCCTGGGAACTATCAATTACACCGCTCCAGTGCTCCAAAGGGCTGCTCCTGTCCCCCTCGGAAAGGGATGTTTGTGTTGTCTGTCCACCTTCTGGACAAGTGTTTCCCGCTGAACCTCTGTGAACACACAGCCATTAAATGGAAACGCAAAATGAGTCATTCCCTATAGATACAGGGAGTTAAATATGGACCGCAAGCGCATTCAGAAAGCCTTTGTGTGTGATGTCATGCTTTGGGTTCAGCATTGTTCTGATGAGTTTAAGAATATAAATCCATTCGTTGAAATAGATTGCACCAAATATCATTTTAACAAATGGATAGATCTTCAAAATGCTGTAATCATATCTTAATATAAACATTTTTAAGATTTAGTCAGTCTAAAGTCTTTTAAGGTTAATTTAATTAGTGTATGTTGGAAAGTAGTGCTTTGTGACATTCGTTATATGTTGAAAAGCAAAGCCTTATTGTGTCAATCTGTATATTTGAGACTTTTATTATATACATATTTAATGGTCCATGTTTTAATTTAATATCCACCCATACACCTTTATACAAGTCATAAAATAAATGGAGCTTTTTATGAATCTATTTTACTAGGATTTGCATTGGTATTGAATTATTCTAGGAATTCTAACATTTACGATATAACATTAATGATGTGTAATTGTAATATGAATTAAAATGATAAATATACATATATAAATAACTTAATTGTAATGTTTTTTGAGTTATCTGTTTTTGCAAATAAACTCTTTATATATATGTATGCATATATACAGTATATATACAGTAGGCTATATTATTATATATATATATATATATATATACACTCACCGGACACTTTATTAGGTACATCTTGATAGTACTGTGTTGGACCCCCTTTTGCCTTCAGAACTGCCTTAATCCTTCGTGGCATAGATTCAACAAGGTACTGGAAACATTCCTCAGAAATATTGGTCCATATTGACATGATAGCATCACGCAGTTGCTGCAGATTTGTCGGCTGCACATCTATGATGTGAATCTACCGTTCCACCACATCCCAACGGTGCTCTATTGGATTGAGATCTGGTGACTGTGGAGGCTGTTTGAGTACAGTGAACTCATTGTCATGTTCAAGATACCAGTCTGAGATGATGCAAGCTTTATAATATGGTGCATTATCCTGCTGGAAGTAGACATCAAAAGATGGGTACGCTGTGGTCATAAAGGGATGGACTTGGTCAGCAGCAATACTCAGGTAGGCTCTGATATGGAGACTCATCAGACCAGGCAACATTTTCCCAATCTTCTATTGTCCAATTTCGTTGAGCCTGTGTGAATTGTAGACTCAGTTTCCTGTTCTTAGCTGACAGGGGTGGCACCCGGTGTGGTCTTCTGCTGCTGTAGCCCATCTGACTTAAGGTTCAACGTGTTGTGCGTTCAGAGATGCCTTGGTTTTAACGAGTGGTTATTTGAGTTACTGCTGCCTTTCTATCAACTCGAGCCACTTTGGCCAGCCTCCTCTGACCTCTGGCATCAACAAGGCATTTTCGCCCACAGATCTGCCGCTCACTGGATGTTTTCATTTTTCAGACAATTCTCTGTAAAAAAAAAAGATGGTTGTGCGTGACAATCTCAGAAGATCAGCAGTTTCTGAAATACTCAGACTAGCCCGTCTGGCACCAACAACCATGCCACGCTCAAAGTCACTTAAATCACCTTTCTTCCCCCTTCTGAAGCTCGGTTGAACTGCAGCGGTTCGTCTTGAACCATGTCAACATGCCTAAATGCATTGAGTTGCCACCATGTGATTGGCTGATCAGTAATTTGCGTCAACAAGCAGTTTGACAGGTGTGCCTAACAAAGTGGCCGGTGAGTATATATATATATATATATATATATATATTTATTTTCCAAGTAAATTCATTATGTGCTCCTGGGGCCTGTTCTATAAAACAAGTTTACTAAATTAAGCCAGGCTTATGGCATAGTCTGACTTATTTTAATACAAATTAACTGGCAATAAGTCAGACTAACTGAAATAAGCCTGGCTTATTTGATAAACTTGTTTTATGGAACAGGCCCCAGGTATCTAACTCTGATCATGATTATTAATTTTAAGTAAGTAAGCTCTCTTCAGATACAACATATCCTATCCTTATTCTGCAGATTGTTAGATTGTTGTAGATGCTGTTTGACTGCGAGTCAGTAATTATATTAATGTTGTTAATATCTATCAGGGCGTTTTGAGTTCACAGCGGAATTAGCTGCAGGAGTCAGTACAGATAGTACTAAAGGGGCTACTGAAGAAATACCAACCTAACTCAAGTCGAACGCTTGATTATCTCTTTAAGGATTTACTCAGCATTTCATATGAGTGTTTGCTTCTGTACAGAGTAAACAAATAAGAAACACAAAGATAGCACCATCATTACCACTTATTTTGCCTCAATACTGAGGAGGCTGACAATCATAATGGTTAGAACAAAAGAAGTGTGTATAGTTAAAACAACAAATCAAAAGTGTATTATGCATAAGATGCAGTAAATATAAATTTCTTTACCATAAAATATCCATTTTAATGACTATACTTAACATTTATGGCACATTTTCCCCAGTATATGTATATTACTTGAAATACATAAATGTGTAAAAATATTTTTGCAATTCAGATGTGCACAATACTTAAACCAGAATTTTTTTTTAAAATCAACTTGCAAACATAGTATACTTAGAGGAAATGCATACATCCAAACGCATACAATAATTCGCTAAGCCACTGCTTTGAGCGTAGAAGGCACGTAAAGATATAGTTGGCTACTCTCCAAATAAAAATATATTAATAAAAGATCGTGAAATGTAACGTGCTGCATATATGCACACAAATGCCTTTGCACCGAGTACGGTAAAACATGCAAATATGTAAGAGTGCAAATTAAAGTAAGGCGTTAGATGTGTAGAATCGTGGCTTCATGTCCTCTGAGGGTCATCGGTTTCCTCTAATCGCTTCCTCCGCAGAGCTTCAGCAGTAGTTTCTTATAATCCCCTGAAGTGTCTCCCTGTAAAATGCACATTTCTTTGATTACAATTATTATTACAGTGCAGTAATTTTCGCTTCTCAAAAACATAAAGCACAGTTTGAGGCGTTGTTCCACTGGTACTCACCGATATGGCTGTGTATAGAGATTTTCCATAATTCTTCATGTATTCCTGGCGAATGTCCAGCATGTCCACCTCAGAGCGGGTCACCATGATGCGAACCAAAGTGCGATCCTTGGTTCCTGCTCCCTGCATAATGGAAACAACGTTTTCTTTGGTTTTAGGCATGTTTGGATTTGAAAGTCTCATGCATGTGTTCTTGTACACTAGAGCAGTGGTTCTCCAAACTCTCAAGTCGACTACTTCCTTTAATCAAATCAGAATCCAGGTAACTTGTGTTCCCTCAAATTATTTCAACATTGAGCAAATTTTAGTTTGCATGAGGACAGTGAGTTACATTATTCCATAATAATATTAATTAATTTCATTACTTTAAAAGTTACTACAGTCCAATTGAAATATAAACTATTTGCTGTTGCTGTAAATATTTTAGAATTTAGCGAAAACACAAACTAATGTTCATTATTACAAATTTTAAGAATAAGATGCATTGTTTAATAAAATGTATACAAACACACACACACAAAATAAATAAATAAAATAGTGTGGGTGTTATACAAATATTTTAACTATAAAAATATAAAATATACAAATATTTTAAATATAAAAATATAAAATATAAAAATTTGTATATAGTGTTATAAAATATTTTAAATATAAACAGATTTAAAAAAATATATAAAAATATATAATAATAATAATAATAATAATAATAATAATAATAATAAATAATATATATATATAATGTAAAAGTAATTCAAAACAAACATATTCTAATGTAAAATATAAAACATTAAAAAATAAATAAATAAATATATTAAGAAGACAATTAAAATTTTTTACTAAAGACATTCGTCTGGCATACCACCTGGGGGCACTTTGTGTACACACTTTGAGAATCACTTCTGTACAATAAAATGACTTAATATGACATTTGCTGTAAACCATGGCTTTCTTTATCATTATTTGTTACTCAGTAACAAGTGCAGCTCATTTGCACAGAGAAGAGTCTCACCTTCATGGCCTTGTAGAGTCTTTCAGCAAAGTAGGCCGGTGTGTTCTTGATGCATTTCACTGCATACAGAAAAACATGTTTAGACTTACCATCCCCAAAATCACCCTGCAGGTAACAGAGCAAGCAAGACCAATCTTGAAACGTAAACGAAAAAAATGAAGGAACTCATCTGAAAGTGAAAGTCATTTAAAAGAGAAAACCTGATGATTCACAACACACAAAACACACTTTATTGTGAACATGTCACTGACTGGAAGGAAGTCATGCACTATGACACAGCAAGCACATATGTCAGCTACGTTATGTGTTATGAATCTCGTTGTGTGAAAAATATATTACCGCATATTTACCCTATAACAGCTTTACACTTAAAGGGGCCGGCATGATGGAGAACAAGTTAAGAAATACAATTACGAGTGTTTAATGATTAGACATTATGAAACGATTACAGAAGGCAGATCAGACAGCTCACCAACAGCCAGCATGCCGCTCTCCAGATCTCCAGACATCTCTCTCTCAATACTCTTCTCAATGTCTCTGCCACACATGTGCTGGTACTCATTAAACACTGTCGGCACAAAAACACATCATGTATTATTATGATCACTACTTCTGCAAACGCTGAAATCACAAACAAATAGCTGTTAATGAGCATGTGAGAGCACTCTAATTAACTTTAAAAAGCAAATCAATAGTTTTAATTACCAAAAAAAAAAAAACCCACAAATCCAAAAGGCCACTAGCTTACTATTTAAGAAAAAATAATGTGCAGAACACATTTTGGAATCACTGTTATTTATTTATATATATATAAATATATATAGCAAGGAAAATAAGTATTTGACACCTCAGCGTTTTTATTAGTAAGGGGATTTCTAAGTGGGCTATTGACACAAAATTTCCACCAGACGTTGCCATCAAGCCAAATATTGAATTCATATACTTATTTTTCCCGCTGTATATAAAATAAAATAATATTTTTTTTTGGCAAGGTTGCCAATGCAACAATTAAATCTTTCTCTTTTTTGTCCTTTTGACTTTATCAAAGAAAACTGGAAAAATTTCAGCATTTTTTATTATAAATATTTTTTTCGAAAAGCAAATCAGCATTTTAGAATAACTTCTGAAGGATCATGCGTCACTGCAGACTGGAGAAATGAAGCTGAAAATTCAGCTTTACATCACAGGAAATTAAACAAATTAAAATATATTAAAACAAAACAGTTCTTTTAAATTCTAATTATATGTTCCATTATTTTTGTTTACTGTATCTGATTATAATTATTTTCTTTGAGTCTTTAATTTTCTATGTTCAATCAAATAAATAGTCACAGTAGAAGTGGTAATGAAATACACACATGACCAGTATTGCACACATGGCACATAATTAGACAACTGTGTCTTATAGAAAAACAGGACATGCCATAATAAGTAGTTTGACTTTGAATGTAAGAGTTTCCACTGTCCAGTTATGACTCATAATTCTCAAGAGTGTGCTGACTGCAATGCCAATCCAAAACTGAATTTTTGCCACACTATAATTTATATAATAAGATTTAAGCATTTTTACATATTCTTATATCATTTTACTCTAGATTCTCAGATAGCACAGCAGCATGCATCATTTAAAGACATAAAAATGATCAGTCACTATGTTCAATATAGTAGCGGGGCAATGAAAAAGCCAATCACCTATTTTTGACAGAAGCCTTGCTTTTTTGCAGTTTTGTTTTACTCTAGAGATTGACTAAATTTAGCTAAAGAAGCAGAAAATGTATAAAACAGCATGATTATTTCTCTTTCGATTTGCCATTGCAGTGTTCTTGACAAACAGGTTTGGAGATTTAGGTATACCCTGACTGAACTACCTAAAAGGACTTGGATTATACCAGCAAAAAGGACCATGACGTACCTGCTCTGAGGTGAGCTTTGCTCCGAGCACACAGGATAGCATTGAACTTCGACTCATCTGTGCCAAGTTTATTTTCCCCTGCTTGATAAAGAGCCTGCAGCAGAACACAGATAGAGCATAATATAGACTCTTCAAAGAAGGAGCTGCATATATTTTTAGAAACATTTCAACAATTACCTGAGCATCCTGTTTGGCTAATGATATGTCTACATTCTCCCTCTCATCGCGGTTACCCTTTCAAATAATAACAAGAAGAAAAACTGATATGACTTTCACATTTCTGTCTGTTATTTGACCTTCAAAATATGAAAGTTTACATTACATAACATTCACTTCTTCTGTGTACCTGAGCGAGAGAGACCAGAAGTCTGCGGAAATGTCCAGATGTGTCTCCGCTGATGGAGTCTTCCAGTGATTTCTTATTTTCTAAAACAGAAACACCGAGCGTCATCCATCACAACTCACCGAGCTTTACTGTCAAGCTTTAGATTAAAACGTGCATGACAAATGCTTGATTGGGAAGTAATCAAATCTGTAATTGCAGAGGGAAGGAATTAGGTGATATGACTGTGGTACACACCGGCTTTGAAGATTTGATTGATTTCTCGGATCTCTGCATTTGAGCGAGAGGCCAAGATTTCAATCAGACAGGCCTCGTCTGTCCCTGCTCCCTGTCAAATAATCAGCAGATTACATTTGTATTAATGGCATATCAAAAAAATCTTCAGTATTCAGCGTCACATGATCCTTCAAAAAATACGTTTTCTATGTTGAAAAGAGTTCTATTGCTTTTTTTTCAGGATTCTTTGATGAATATTATATATATATATATACAAATGAAAAAAACTGTAATATTGTGAAATATTATTTCAATTTAAAGTAACTAAAGTTTTCTGTGTGAATATATTTAAAAATGTAATTTATTCCTGTGATACAAAGCATCATTACTCAAGTCACTTTCAGAAATCATTCTAATATGCTGATGTTTTATTATCAGTGTTGGACACAGTTGAGCTGCTTCATAGTTTTTTTTTAGGATTCTTTGATCATTAAATTATTAAAAAGAGCAGCATTTATTTAAAATTGATAATAATGTTCAGATCTACTGTTACAGTAGTTTACTGTTTCACTACTGTTCAAAAGTTTGGGATCAGTACATTTT
>JAUCNO010001053.1:11097574-11133161 GCA_032353835.1 Enteromius viviparus
TTCATTAGCTTTTGTTCCCCTGATTTATCTTGTCCCATGGTGCTAAGAAGTATTTTTGTGGGTTTCCCTTTAACATTTAATTTCCTTTGCAGGTCTTCTGTGCAAAATTTTGCTGTGCTTCCTGGGTCCAGAAAAGCACAAGTTTCAATATGCTAATTACTATTCTTAGATTTTACTTTGACTGGTACTATTGATAGCACACATTCAACTACTCCAGCTCCCATAAGACCACATGACTCTTGTGCAATGGGAACTTCCATACATGATACTTATTTACAATGGGTGATTATCTACATAGACGATATACTAATCTACTCGTCCACGCTCCAGGATCATGTGCAGCAGGTACGCCCTGTAATGACACTTTTAATCCAGCACCATCTTGTGGCCAAGGCAGAGAGGTTCAAATTT
Organism: Enteromius viviparus; assembly: GCA_032353835.1. Classification (NCBI taxonomy): domain Eukaryota; kingdom Metazoa; phylum Chordata; class Actinopteri; order Cypriniformes; family Cyprinidae; genus Enteromius; species Enteromius viviparus. Next base: position 11,097,986 of record JAUCNO010001053.1, read on the forward strand.
AACTCTTTTTCTCAAATACATCATCAGCCAGAAGGGAGTGGCCATGGACAAAAGGAAGGTGAAAGTTGTATTGGAGTAGCCTCTACCTAGAATATTGAAAGAGCTCCAACTTTCCTGGGCTTTGCCAACTTCTATCGCCGATTTATAAGGCGTTACAGCAGTATCTCCGCACCTTTAACATTTATGACAAAGCGCCAGTCAACTGAAGTGGACCAATGAGGCAGTGAGAGCTTTCCAAAATCGTAAAGCTTGCTTAACATCGACACCCATTCTCCGCCACACTGATCCGAGTCGGCAGGAGTAGGGGCCATTCTTTCACAATATCACGGTAAGCTGGCCAAGATTTACCCCTGAGCCTTCTTCTCTCTGAAACTGTTAACTTCAGAACGGAACTACAATTTGGGCAATCGGGAGCTGTTAGCTATGAAATTGGCACTGGAGGTGTGGCGTCACTGGTTGGAGGGGGCGGAGCATCCTTTTACCATGCTTACAGACCATGGGAGTATCTGCATACCGCAGAGTGCCTCAACGCAATATTTTTATAGATTTTTTTATCTATCAACTAGCTAGTCAAATGTGTTTAAAACATCCTTGCAGTGTTTAGTGGGGCAGCAGGAATTATTGGAATGCTGGAGTGGATGAAGAAGCATGAATGAACGAACAAATAATATAGTGTGATGTACTTGGTTCAGTTGTACTTTGCTGTTTAAAGCGTGAAAGGGTTCCACTGTCCCTATTTAACTGAGTTTCAGACTGGGCCTGACACGCAGTCTTGATTTGCCATAGTGATCAATCCTAAACGTTTCCTCCCTGTTATTGCCTTTAGGATTTGACCTGGACTGTGTATCTCTGTTGAACATTTTCTGCCTGCCCCGATCTTGGATTGTGTATCTCTATTGAACGTTTTCTACCTGCTCCGACCCAGCCTGTTACCTTGACTAGGAACTTGGATTTGCCTACCTTGCTTTGTTTGTCCCTATTGATTTTACCTGTATGACCCTTTTTTAATAAAATTGGAAATGGATCCAACACAGCCTGGTCCCTCGTCACATTTTTTTTACGTGCTCAACTCTACCATTCCTGAAATAGGTATCCGATTTAACTAAAAAGTCTAAAAGTTTTTTTGCTCTATAATCTCTGTGCATTCAAAATGCCATCAATAAAATGCACCTGTGTTGTTGTCCATACCAAAACCCCACACCACCATCGGCCACTCGATCCACAATGTTGACATCAGCAAATTCTTAACCTGGGCTGGTGTGGTTGCACATGGTATGTGGTTGTAAGGCTGGATGAATGTACTGACAAATTCACTGAAATACCTTTGTAGACGGCTTATGGTTGAGAAATTAACATTCAACTCATGGGCAATAGCACTGTTGGACATTCCGCCAGTCAGCATTCCAAATGCACACTTATTTATTGCAATCTAAAATTGTCTGACTGCGTTACTATGTATTTTATAAAGAAAATGTGTAAATCTTAGTTTAAATTCTGCATAATGACTAGGTATTTCAGTGCTTATCTCAATCAGAGTTGAATCTTTCATGCAAATGTTTACTGAACATCAACATGAAAACAGAGTTTCACAACATTGTTTTTACTTCTGTAACCCTCTTCTTAACCTTAGGGGTTAATATAATTCTTTACTTAACAAGAACCCTGGATCTCCAGCACTTGGATGGTGAACTAGGCCGGTACTTTCCTTCTCCCTCTATTTCAATTTATCAATAAACCCAATTCCTTTTAATAGCATATGATTTGTGGGACTTAATGAAATACCAGAATACCAATTGTAAATAGAAAAAAAACTAAATAACAAAAATGTATTGTTTTACAATATTGTAAGGGTTTTCCTTCTCACAATAATAAAAGATTAAAAAAAAAACAATGAAAGATAAAAAAAAAACAATAACAACACCTTATTTATATTTATGTTTTTGTTTCAGGAAGACAGAATTATAAATTTCCCTGATAGAATGCAAATACAATATCTGAATCAAAATAGACTCAAGTGAATCAAAACCCAGTTGGAAAAATTAGGCAAACAGAACAAAACTTTACACGGACGATAATTCCATCGTTTAGTCCCACAGGAAGAAGAATTTCCTTGTGTCTGATGAGTAGAGGAAACAATTGTTTATTCACCACACTTCATGATGACTCAGCGTCCTTCTCGAGCTGCCTTGAAATCCTCGGTGAGTCCAGCGATTCCTTTTTCACTCTGCTACATGTCTGAAAACTTAAGCGATGATGTTATTTTTATCAGTTGTTTCTCGATTCTTTCGAACAAATGTCTCTTTAGCCTCTAGGCATTCGCATTACACAATCAGCATGTGACTAAGTGACGGCTAAATGTTCGTAAAATGCGCATGTAGAGAAACTACTTTTACTGCACTTGAAAAAAAGAAACAAAAACACAAAACAAGCGTCGTCACTCTACACTTGGGCCTTATATTACATTGAATTTATTAGTCTCCAAACAGATGACGCAGATATATCTGGCAGCACACACATGCTCTATCACCTTTCTCTTCCTCCTACTACGTTATGACGCAACATTACGTTTAACATTGATTAGCTTGCATTAGTACACTTACATTGAATAAACCTTTTTTCTTATTGGATATAACTGAAACAAAATGATTTTATCCATCCCAAAAATAAAGCAAATAGTAAAACAACAAAAATACATTTTTAGTAAATCGTACTACTGTATCTCTGTCACACACAGCATTCAAAACAAACAAAACATCTACTTTCAGGGTTCCTACACTTCATTCCTTCATAGTACTGAAAAATTGTTTGTACGATTGGGTCAGAGATTGCGCGTAGTTTTGAGAACGCAGCAGACGTTGAGGACTATAATATGATAAGAGCTTGGTCAAGTGAGGAGCTAAGCCATTCAGGCCTTTATAAGTAATTAACAATATTTTAAAGTCTATACGATGTTTGATAGGGAGCCAGTGTTGACAGAACCGGGGTAATATGCTCATACTTCCTGGTTCTAGTAAGGACTCTAGCTGGAACATTTTCAACCAACTGTAGCTGAAACATTTTCAACCAACTGTAGTCTATTTATCAAGCGTGCAGAAAAACCACCCAATAAACTGTTTAACTACACTAGTGAATCTAAAGATATTGTGTGTGGTAGCTTAATATATTTTAAATAGACTACAAACAAAATATATATATACACATTAATTTTGTCCTTACATTCTTTTTAGTAACTCTTCCATCTCAGTCATATACCTGACTGAATTGCTCATTATGCAACTCATCATGTCGGCTTTTGTCTTCTCAGGTGTTAAGCACAACATTATGCAGCGTAGTTTACGCCTTCTCGCATAGACCCTTTCACTCAAAAAGTGACTTAGAAATTTAAATCAATATATTTTTTTATTTTTTATAGTCACATGTTAGTGGAATCACAGAGGGATCACTTTGCTTCAGCCACCTGGACCTGATATATTTTTAATGTCAGGGATAAACATCTGTTCCTTGATGGTAACTTCAGAGCACAATGTGTGGTTAGCTCTGGCTAACCATGGTAAATATGAAACTCTACAAGTTATCCACAACTTTCTACTTTGTATCACCAAAGTTAGAGAAAATGTTCCCCCAGAATGTCATTTTTATTGTATGTAATAAAATAGACTTTGCTGCTCAGGTTGCTGGAATCTCAAGCAAGTTGTCTTTTTAACATTTGACCTGAACACACACGTTTAAATCATCTCAGACCCAGTCAGACTGGTATTACTGCATTAAAGTCTCATGTATTATAATCATGTTTTGTCATCAAATCAACATTGTAACATGAACATCTAATGTGTTTTTAAACGAACAGCGCTGTCAGCGTTGAATTTAAACAAAGTTGTAGAATAATCATGTTTTGTATCACCAATCAAGGATGCTGTCATGAATCTAACCATCTAATCCATGATTATGCATGAACTATGCCCAGGTGAAAAAGAATAAAAAGATTAAAGATTAAAAATTTACTTGAAATACAAATAGTATGTTTATAATACATTTGTATTCCCAACATGCTTATTTAAAGTGCATTAAAATATATTAAATTAAATAATTTTAATATATTTCTAAAAAGTATACTAGAAGTACTTTTGTATTAAATATATGCTTAGTTATACTTTCACAAAATATGCTAAACCCAAGCATACTTGAAATGTATTTTTACATTATTTTTAAGTGTACTAGAAATACTTTTGTATTAAATATATTCTTAATTACACTTTTATGGAATACCCTAAATGCAATCATACTTTTAAAACATTCCTAAAAAGTATAGTAAAAATACAATTTTAATAAATATATTCTTAGTTACACTTTTAAGGAATATACTTAAATTAAGCATAATTTTAGTGACGTTTTAGTGTACTTACTGACTACACCTGATTGGTTCCAGAGCCACTGAGTGGCTTTGATTGGTTCGTCTGATAATAAGTTGGTGCCAGAGAGCTCATTATGTGAAATATGATGCACGTGCCAATGGCTCTTGAATGTGAATACAAGCGTAAATGTAAGCAGTTATATTATAGAGCGACCGTGTCTCTTTAGAACACTTGGAGGAAACCACGCGATTCATATTCATCTTGCTAAAAACATTTAAGCTGGGTCTGTGCCATGTGCCAGGCCATCATCCTCATCATCATCATCCTCCCATCGCCATCTCTTTGCCACATCCTGCCATTATCCCCATGTGTTCCTCACCATACCTACACCATCTCCTCATCCACCTCCAAAAAGCCCTCTGTCTCTCCCTGTTCCCTTGCTTGAACTTTTACTTTTGTTGCCATTGCACAAACACTGCTACTCACCTCTGGATATTTTTATTTTCAGAAAAGCTGCATTGTAATTTTGATATATTCATTGGTGTAAAATACAATACTTTTCAGTAATACAGGTATAACTAAAATGTTCTACAAATGTATAAAATAATTCATCAAATTCAAACATTTTATATTTTTATATTATTATTTTTTTATTTATTATAATGTTGCTGTTTTTTAAAATGTATTAATGTATTGTGTTTTAGTAAAACAAATTATCTATTAACATACTTGTATTCCAAGGACATTTTTAAAGCATTTCATCGTTCTCACAAGGGTATATATGCTGCTGTATTTTTTAATGTACTCTGAATATCTGTAATGTGCACAACTGTAACGATCAGCTGGATGTGCCAGCCCAGCTCAGGGGATGGCACTCCAGCGCCCAGCGACCTGTGTTTTATGTTTGTTTTCATGCACTCATTGCAATGAACTCATGATTCCACCCTGGAACTGACCCTGGGCATGAAGCCCCAGAACCACCACCTCCTTTGGATATTGGCGGGACACCCGCATATCAAGTAAAGGAGTTATTGGACTCACGTTGACAAGGGGGGCTGGCTCCAATACCTGGTGGACTGTGAGGTATGGGTCCAGGATGTCTCTGGTGGCTACCCAGGATCTCTCCTCAGGACCGTAGCTGTCACAAACCAGACCTCCATGGCTCTCTCCAACCGTCATCAGCGGGAACTCTCTCCTGAGTATTAGTTTTTGCCCGGACCAATTTCACGCTAACACCAGCAGAACTTCCACCTCGGGTGCCACGCTTTTCTACCCCTATAAAGGCGCCCGCTTCTTTGACGCAGACTATATTACAATTTAAATGTATTTGAAGTACATTAAAACAATATTTCAAATATTCTCTAAATGTATTTTACGGAGTATTAAGGAATACACTTAAACTGCACTAAATATACTTTAAATGGGCCAATTTTAACACAATTTCAATGCATTTAATATATAATATATATAATATATATATACAATATAGACAATTTAAATTATATTGCAAATATATAAATGTTAAATTTAAATATATCTTAAAATGCACTTAATATAATTAAAGTTGTTCCAAATAAATACATTTAATATGCACTTAGTGTCATGAACTGCAGCGTGTGTTTGCTGAGCCTCCCAGTGAGGCAAAAAGACACAGACAGTGGGGGAGACAAGACAAGACAGGGACAGAATGTCACATTACACCCTGGGCTGGGCGCTCTGGAGGCAGCAGACTTAGGGAACCACACAGGATGCACGGCAGACTCAGGTGGATCAGGCCTTAGCAGCAGGTCCTCCGCTACAGGTTCAGAAGGGTCGGGCCATAGCAGCAGGTCCTCCGCTACAGGTTCAGGAGGGTCGGGCCATAGCAGCAGGTCCTCCGCTACAGGCTCTGGAGGGTCGGGCCATAGCATTGAGTCATCCACTAGCATTGGCTCTGGTGGGTCAGGCCACAAAAACAGATCCTCCTCCAGTGGTCTCTGGTGGGTTGGGCCACGGCGGGAGGTTCTCCTCCACCAGGTGCTCTAGTAGTGGCAGCGGCAGTATGTCAGGCTCTAGCAATGACAGCTGTAGCTGGGCCGGCTCTGGCAGTGGCGGCGGGACAGACTCTGACAGTGGAAGTGACAGCATGGCAGGCTCAGGCAGTGACAGCAATAGCTGGGCCGGCTTTGGCAATGGCAGCGGGACAGACACTGTCAGGGACAGCGGGACAGACTCGGGCAACAATAGCATGGCAGGCTCTGACTCAGGCAGTGGCAGCGGCATTGGCAGCGTGACAGACCGTGGCTGTGTAGCTGGCAGTGGCGCTGGCAGCGTGGCAGACGGTGGCAGTAGCGGTGGCAGCATCTTCAGCGGTGGCAAACGTGCTGGCAGCGTAGCAGACGCTGGCTGGAGCTGGGGCAGTGGGGAAAAAGCAGCGTCCATCTCCTCGGCCGCCATCCTGATCGCCAACTCAAAAATCCCCCGAATCTTACTCGTCTCCTCCCGCGAAGTGATCGGGGGCGGCACCCTCGGGAACCCGCGAGACCGGAGCTGCCTACCCGCAGCTCGGGACAGTGAGGAGACTTTGGCGGCGGACCACGCCGAATAGCATTAAAATAGAATATGACTATAAATAAAAAAGAAAATAGAATTAGAACATGGCTTTATAACTATATGAAATATACAGTATGTACACACAGTGTATGTTGGTGCAAAGTGTCTATGTGCTGTGCAGTGTAATAAAGTGATAAGCGAGTAAAGAGGCATACTGAAGACAAATGGTATGTAAATTCCACTCATTTATCTCCACATAGCCTTCTCCCAACTGTGAATGTCAAGTAGTGCAAATTGAAAAGTCCAAATTGTGTGAAGTGCAAAGTTTGCGGTGGTCTGAGTTTGAGTGATTGTGGAATGGTTTGGACTCTGAATGGCCTGAGGGAAGGAGCTTTGTCACTTTATTTATATAACACTTTTAACAATTAAGATTGTAGCAAACACTGAACATTATCAAGTAGAAGAACAGAGTAATGGTAATTTATAATGACGAGAATTAAACAATTTATCAATTTATTTATATATTCTGCTCTTTTAAGGGCTCGTCTGTCTGCATTGTGCAGTTCCAGAACCAGGATGTGATGCTGCCTGTCAGGACACTCTCTATGGTGCTTGTGTAAAATGTCTTAAGCTTCTGAGAGGGAAGTCTAAAGTCTCAGATGATACAGATGCTGTTGGGTCCTTCTTTACCAGGGTGTTGGTATGCCCGGATCAATTCAGATCCTGCGTGATGTGAACATCCAGGTAGCAGAAGCTGTTCACTCTCTCCACTAGGGTCCCGCTGATTGTGGTTGGATGGTATGTCCGCTCCTGCTTCGTTCTGAAGTCTACTATGAACTACTTAGTTGTGCTGTGACACATGTTCAGGTGGAGACTATTCACCTGGCACCAAATCTTAAGGTTCTTAATCTCCCTTATGTAGGCTGTCTCATTGTTGTGTCATCAGCAAACTTAATGATGGTGGTGGAGTTGGAAGTGACCACACAGTCATAAGTGTACAGTGAATACAGCAGGGGGCTTGTTATACTTTGCTTTTTATGATGTTTTTGTATTTTGTTTTATGCTTGTGAAGCACTTTGAGTTGCATTTTATGTATGAAAAGTGCTATACAAATAAAATTACTTACTTATTGTCGCAATTATTATCGATAATTATTATTATCGATAATTATTATTATCGCTTATTGTACTCTTGATTTAGTACTGTCACATGAAATTGTTGTTAATGGTGTTGAACTTCTGCAGCAAAGCGATGATACAGTATCTCAGATCATTATCTAGTCTTGTGTAAACTCTATATAGATAAACCTGTAAAATCTACACTTGTTACAAGTATGGTAGAACCATCACCTCTACCACAAAACATTTTTTTTTATTTTATATATATATATATATACACACACACACACTTTTATTAGTATATGCTACTCCCCTGACACCCCTAAATAAAAAGGGGACATAACATAATTGGGGGCTCGTCTTAAAGTTTTTCAAAGAGGTTATTTCTTTTTCTACTTTTTCTTGACAGTTTTTGTGGGGGGGTAAGAGGAAAATCTTTTGGTAGGTGAGTATGGAGTTTGATTTAACAGCATTTACTTTAGCTCCTACTATCGACGTCTTTAATGACTGTAGAAAGCAGGATTTTCTGTTGATAGCAGACTTTTTTTAGTATCAATGTTCCAAGAGAAGCTGCTAAGTGGATAATTAAATATAAGCTTTATATTGAGTGATTTTCTGATGGTATTTTGTAGGGGTGGGAATCTTTTACCATCTCACGATTCAATTCGATTCCGATTCTTGAGGCTACAATTCGATTCAAAATCGATTTTCGATTCAAAAAGATTTTCGATTCAAAATGATTAGATTTTATTCATAATGATTTCTAATCGGGTTTCTGATCATGATCTACTCTCATCTGCTTTGCTATACAGAATGACAAACGGAGACATTAAAGTGTGTTTTTCACATTTATTAAGTTAAATTCTCAGGAAAGTGCATTTTTATCAAAAACTCAATTGCTACTCATTAGTAGCTAGCTATAAAATAAGTTGGAACAAAAATAAAGTGCTTCTTCATAATACAAAATGGTTGAAAATAGATGCATTTCCCAGGAAAGTTGCAGTTTAACACAAATATAATGTAGAACACAACCGGAAAAGACAAAAAAACATCTATATTTCTGAGTCAGATTCAGTTACTTATGAAAATAAAGTGCTTCTTTCAAAATGAAAAATAGTACCCCTAAGCTACCTGTCTCTGAAATGTTCATGACAGTGTCTCTTGCAACAGAACTGTAAACTGTGCAACTGATTATATTATTTTCAACAATAAAAGATCTTTATGATGTCCAGCGCAGTGTTTCCAGGCATTTAGTAAAAACCGAAATGATGCCAAACTTTAGCTTTAAGTGAAGATGGGGCTGATTGGATTTGCCGCGCATGCTTGCGTTCAAAAATGGGCTGCGTGGTGGCATCAATACAGACCAGTAGGCTAGTTACAAAAATGGAGGCAAACAGCCAGCTGATTTTATTTATTTATTATATCGATTCTTGGACATTTCAGATCTATTCTGAATCGTTGCAAATGAGAATCTAGATTTTTCTGTTAATCGATATTTTTTTATTTATTTATTTATTTATTTTGGCACACCCCTAGTTATTATCCATGTGTGGTGTACAGGTTTGTAAATAAATACTGAAGGACAGTTTCTAATATATATGTGTAGAGCGATTTTATTGAATTCATCTCTCTCTCAAAGGAGTTACCTTGTATGTGACGTGGTCAAGTGTAGGCGTATTTAGCTTATACTGTTTAATCTAATAAAATAGTTCAGTTTTGTGTGTAATGGCAAAATAATTATATTTTGTTTAGTTTTTTTATTAAGTTAATTAAAAAAAAAAAATGCGTGGAGCATTTTTGTTCATTAAATAAAAGTTTTAGTTTTTTTAAAGTAACAACAAAGTGGCCAGCGGCAGACTTTGCTGTTTGATCAATTTTGATCAATTTAACCTTTTCAAATCATCACAACTTGCCTAAAATGCAAAAAAAACATTTTAAGCATATAATAATGTTTAAACGTTAAAGCACCTCCAGTGGAAACTAAATGGCCGACGCTGTCATTTCATTACATAATTCAGAACAGTAAAGGGTCTACATTTATTTGGGTGCACTGACAATATCTTGAACAGGAGTGCTTAACTTAACTTAACTTAAACTCAGCGAAAAAATACAAAAAGCTTTAAAAGAACACTTAACAAAACAAAACAAAACCTCTTTCATTATTATTTTAATCCATAAAGATGACTTAAGGTGCATCAGAGTCAGGAAAATTATCTTTTGTGATGCGGACTCAGAAAACACAAAATAATTAAAATATCTTCCTACTATTTTCATCGGACATATTCGTGGTAATTAGGCTACTTTTGCTGATGCTGTGACAATCTTTGGCCTACTGCGTGTATTTGAATGCAGAACTCATCAGCTGCACTGACTGCATGCTCTCTATAGTTATTTTGGTGAAAGTAACTCAAAAGTAATAGAGGAGATTAGGATTGCGAAACGATAAACAAGTGGTATGACTTTTTGCTTATCAAGGAAAATGAACACACAGATTACTAATAATGCTGAAATCTGTATTTCTTAACTGAAATACTGTATACAGTGCAATCTAGCAACAAGTATAAATTAACAATGTTTTCAAATTAAAACTAAATTGTAAAAAATTAAATAACCGTAACATCTTTACATTACTGAATTAAATTACATTAAATTAACTTTTCATTTTGACACATAATTTAAACAAGTTTTTGCCCAAACCTCAAATGTCTATTAAATGAATAAACCAGAGGCATTTGTTAGCTTTAAGATTAGTTTTTCAATTCAATCATTCAATCCAAATACACTTTATTATTGGAATTCTTTCCAAAATTTGTCTTGGATCTCAAAGCTTAACCTATTCAATTTAGCATCTGCATGCAAGCCTTCTGTTGAAATGTAATATTTCGTAAACAAAATGTGAGAAGGGTCAGACATATTTTTTACTGACAGGCTCTGCTATTTTTTCATATACAAAAATTAACGTGTAGCTTAATTCGCGCTGCAGAATATCTAATTGCATCTTTTCTTTGACTTAACATGTAAATCGCTCACACTTAACGCTTCATTCGCGTCTGGTGTGAAGTCAAGAATACATTGCTTCTTACGGCCACGAATGCATTTGTTTATTTAATATAATCGCTACATTTGCTGTAATGTAATCGCATAGGCTGACATCCCGATTATGATAGGATTAAAATGAGCCCCTTCAGCGTGATACAAGACCCTCCTCTTCTGATCACACTGTCGGGGCTTATTCCTGCAATAACTACCGGCTGCCTGTACATTATCCCTTACTTGCACAACACTGCTTATTTACACATACATTTGGTACAATAATTTATTCTGCTTTTAGACTTTAATGTAAGAAAAAAACTTGACATGCATCCCAATGCTATGGTATAACCTTGTAATTGTTTCTTTCTTTATGCAGGTCCAGTAGAGCAGCTGCCAGATTATAACAGAATGAGAAGTGCTATGTACTGGCTCCGATTTTAAATGTTCCTTGGGCTTTCAGCCCTCACTGATGTGATGTGTCTTTGCAACTTTTGCCCTCTCATCATTTGCATACCCTTATCTTCTATGAATTTGATGAGCAGCATACTTGCCCTTTTGTTTTCTTTGCCATCTTTCAAGTTCAGACAAAGAGAGAGATGAGAATTTGGTACATTTACATCTAAAATGACAGACATGGCACAGAGCTATTTATAAATATAAGTGATGTTTTGTTTGTCTAATTTTGTATATAGCAATAGCTCTCATTCCAACTTCAAATAAAACCGTCACATCAAGTTGTTTGTTTTTTTTACTACTTTTAAAACCATTCCGTTTTCTCAGTAAATAAAGGTATTTAAGAATGTAATAAGGAATAAAAAAATTATAAAAATGGATGACATGGTAAAATGACAGCTGAGTTTCAAATATTTCCTTTTCCAATTATGGATACTCAGCTGTTTATCATAAGTTTACACATTTTAATATTCATGTTTGTCTGCATTTTATGCAATAAATAACTGCAATATTTGTGCAATTGCAGATTACAAATGATCAGAGAACCAAAAAAAAAAAAGTTTCAAAAATTGTATTGTTGATTCTAAACCAAATTGAATAGTAAATGCAAAGTACAGTCATGCTTTTTGAAATCAACAGGGGTTTTAATAAAGTATTTTTAACTGTGGTAAAACATTCCATTGAATTAGACCACAATAGTAATTTATGCATCTTAAATCATTGCAGTACTTTTAAAATGTGTTCATATTTTGACCTATAATGCTTTCAAATATATACATAAAGACAGTTGGTAACCAGTAAAGAGAATTACAAAACAAAAAGCCTAAGAATGCAAAAGCACCAGGACAAGCAACATTATTTCCAGCAAACAACAATGTTAGGGTCATTCTCCATGCGCTCATCCAACTCCTTATAACTCATTCCTGAAAACACAAGCAACGAATAATGACACTTTCATTTAAATTAAGGCATGTTCTTGTGACAAATTATACATGATGCATGATACTTGCCAGTTTTGCAACAGATTTCATCGTAACTATGGCAGCCAGTATAAAGTCTAGGTGGACGACTCCTATCATCTCTCACAACCTTGACTGGATACTTCTGTAGGCGCCGAATCAAACCTTTCATCAAGCCAAACTGAATCAACTTCCTAAAGCAACACAAAAAAAAAAAAAATGTAAACAGTTATTTTATATAGATTATTGATTTTCTTACAGATCCAAACCAATAGCAAAATAAGACAATTGGACAAAAAAGCATTAATGTAAAATCTTTACAGAACTCTTCTGTAGTTTAAAAACATACACTCAAACAAGCCTGCCTTTCAAACGGCATGTTAATGAAGAAAGGATACAAGTGAGAACAAAAAATTAATGGCCTTGCCTTTCATCCACCCTCTGTAACTGGTGAGAATAGCGGGAACAGAGGTCACGTACAGTTGTACCCGGGGTCAGACCACAGTACAATTGGAAGACATCCCTGAGATTTGTTTTTTGGCCTGGAGATATACAATAAAATTTCTTCAGTGTTTTCTCACAGTCATACACATACAGTACATATTGCAGAAAAAAAAAAATCAAAAACTTGCTTACCTAGCTTACTGACGTAATGTATACACTCTTCCTGAAGGCACTTGTTATCTATTAAGTTTTGTACTTTAGGTGTTGTGCAGTAAACATTTGAGTACTGTAGGATATGAAAAAAAAATTAAGAAAAAGTATTTGTTATACAATTCTGAAGAAACAATAATAAAAACCTACCTGGAATATGGACACCAAAGTTACCACTTCATAATACCTGTCAAACATAATATATTGTTCAGGCCATGACTTGTCACAGTTCTGCTGCTATTACATGTACCTTCTGCTTCACTATAATTAGAGTAATCATCCATTTATGGTTTTAGACCATTTATTAATACTATTTTCATTTTGCTTTAGTTTTAAAAAGTTGCTAGACCTTGATGCATTCATCATAGTATCTAAACATTTTGTCAACAATTGAGATCGAGGCTATATCTATATAATATCTATAGCATATGTAACTTATGATGACTTTGAAACTCCTGTGTTTCCAGATAAATGTGCCATATGCATGAGATGTTTAGCCAACAGTCCGTGGGCATGACGTCTTGGTTGAGACTATCTAGAATCTAACTAACTGTTAATGGAATTTCTGAAATTTAATGATTGGTTTTCAAGGAAACGTTGCGTAATTACACTCTTTCCCCCCAAATGTAGAGCTGCAAGGGTTGCTATTTCCAGGGCCCTGGGGTATTAGTTTTCAGTTAACAAACCAATCCACTCAGGTTTTGCTGCTACGACCATGCTGATTATTAGCCTGGGCCCGCCCATACTTCCTGTGACGCTACATTTTATTTCGCGAGCAAAGTTAGTCTTACAAAGCTGCTGATTTAGAACATTTCTGTTCCCAAAAAAAGAGGGAACCAAGGAGAAACAAGCTCTCCCACACCCCTCCCCCCAGGATTTCCAGGAGGCGTGTGTTTTGTGTTCTTTAATGTTCAGCCTTAAAAAAGAAAGAAAGCCATCAAGTTTTCAAATGTGACAGTAAGAGCTTGTAAAGATAGACTGGATTTTCAAAAGTCTGTGAAATATCTGAGTCTGTTACTTTAAGAACAATTCCACACCCCTAAACATAACGTAGCACAAAACCAAACGTGATTGGTTGCTTTATTTGACAGTTGTATTTACCCGGTTAGCCAGATAAAATGATTGCATGGTATAGGTCATATATGTGAACACAATGTGACAATAAACCGTTTATCTCTGCATGTATATATGTATATATATATATATATATATATATATATTATACACACACACAATTTAAATTTGGCCCATGTTTAATTAACGTTAAATCAAAACGATAATAAATAACTTCACTTAAAATCTGCTAATTCACGACTCTGCAAAGACTCTGCTTTGGAGTGCAACTCCCAAATCTCAAAATCCAATCAAAGATCAATGTAATTGCATCAGTTACACTCACATACACATTACAAAAAGATAAGATATGGCACTTATTCTATTTTATTGTGGCTTTAAAGTCTTTTAGTTTTCCTTTTTTTTTTTTTTTTTAGAATAAAACATGGATGCTTAAGCAAAATAAGAATAAAATCATACTTACAATAAATTCTGAACAGCAATCCGAACCAAATTAAGCTCAACATCAGCCTCAGCTGAGATCTTTTGAATGTGTCGATACCCATCTACAAAGGGTAAGATCTAAAAAAAAACCCAATTTTTTAAATAATTAATTTTCATGAATAAAATACAAATGCAAAATTATTGCTAATACAAATGATGCCACCCACATTACACTTTTTCATTGCACACTGCAAGATTGAGTGGTATATCAATGCAACATCAACAAAAACAATGGTAAAGATGACAATAATAAGCTTTACAAACATAATTGTTGCAAAATCTTATTTACATAGCAAATAAGGGCTACTATTTGTTTTAATTTCTAAATTCTTTCTTTATGACAATTAGTCAAACTGTTCAGCTCATCTACTTTTATACACACTCTGGTGAAATATGGTGTGTAGTATCAATATGCGGCACTTATTACACACACAAAAAACGAATGGGTGAATTTTTTATTGTTTGTTTGGTGTTTAGATTAACAGAATAACAATCAAAAAAACTTTTTAAATGTAATTTAATGCATCTGAGGATGCCTCAGACTCTTGATATTTTTAAATCTGGTCTTAAAACTTACCTTTTTATTAGAGCTTTTGGGGCAAATTAAATTTGTAGCACTTTGAGATTTGTTTCAAATATAAAGTGCTTTATAAATTGAATGTATTATTATTATTATTATTAAACAGCAGTGTAATGAACCTCCAAAATCAACATTATAATTGTTAGAATTACAGCTTTATATTGTTCATGAATTCCAGAGGAGGCTGAGATTAGGACGAACAAGATTCACTGTGACTTATTGTTGATGATCAATCAATCACTTTTATTTAAATAAACACTTTTAACAATACAGATAAGCACTGCACGTTATCAAATAGGAGAATAAAGTGATTGTAATGTATAATGACGAGATTAAACTATTTATCTATTAAATGCAAAGACGGTCTTTGTAATCACAACAACGATAATTCCTAAAAATTAGGTGACCCCAAATAAGCAAGCCAGAGACGACAGCGGCAAAGAACCAAAACCAGTTCTCCTCTGGCCGGATGCCCAGCAACTAATTTCCAGTTCAATTTTAAGCATATGTCAGACTGTGCACAGGACTTATAGTGTTTGTGCGCATTTGGTCCTGGTGATCTGTCCACGGAGCTAATCTAGGTGTTGTAGTCTCCGATGAAGATCATCTCTTTGTGCTTATACACCATCTGATCTGGATACGGGCTAAGGAACAGAATAAGAGAGAGATTAATATTAGTGCAGATGCCATTCTTTTTACATTGTAACAAGTACATCTTGTGTGAAGGGGAGTGTTCCCAGTCCGGCTGATCTAATTAATACAGCCTAACAATCCTTTTACAGATTTGATTAATAAATGTGTATGAGTGTGTTAAGTGTAGAGTAAAGAGCCAGAGTAAAAAGATGTGTCTTTAATCTAGATTTAAACTGACTGAGTGTGCCTGCCTCCCGAACAGTATTAGGTAAATTGTTCCAGAGTTTGGGTGCTAGAAAAAAAAAATCTGCCACCCGCAGTAGATTTTTGATATTCTAGGTATTATCAAATGGACAGAGTTTGGAGAACGCAGCGGACATGGAGGACTATAATGTGATAAGAGCTCGCTCAAGTACTGAGGCCTACCTGATGAAGAATTGACAGAGCAGCAATCAAGTGTAAGACAGTGTTCTAAATTATTACATGTGGGGGTTTTAGGTAAAATAATTGTTTATAAACAGTATAAACAGTTTATTATAATAAACTTTTTTGTCAGAATTTAACAGTAAGAAGTTACTTGTCATCCAATTTTTTATATCAGCTATGGATTCCATTAGTTTCTCAATTTGGTGTGTATCACCTGGCTGAGAAGAAATATAGAGCTGAGTATCATCAGCATAACAGTGAAAGCTAATACCATGTCTCCTCATAATATCTCCCAAGGGTAACATGTAAAGCATAAAAAGTAACGGCCCTAGTACTGAGCCTTGATGTACTCCATATTGCACTTGTGATCAATATGATATGTCCTCATTCACTGCTACAAACTGATAGCTGAAGTATGAATTTGAACCATACTAAGGCACTTCCACTAATGCCAATAGAGTGTTTTTAATAAGAACCAACCATGATCAGATGATAGAAGCAGGTCATTTGTAACTCTAATTAGAGCATTCTCAATACTATGATTCGGTTAAAACCTGACTGGAAATCCTCACAGGTACCATTTTTCTCTAAGAAGTAATATAGTGAGGATACTACCTTTTCTAGTATCTTTGACAGAAAAGGGAGATTTTAGATCGTTCTGTAATTACGTAAGTATATCTTTGGGGTCAAGTTGCGTTTTTTTTTTTTTTTTTACGAGAGGCCAGTTTAAAAGCTTTGTGGACATATCCTAATGACAATGGTGAATTAATAACAGACAAAAGAGTATCTATGACTTCTGGAAGCAGCTCTTTTAATAGTTTAGATGGAACATGGTCTAGCATGCATGTTGTTGGTTTATATGATTTAACAAGTTAACACAGTTCTTCCTCTCCTATGGTAGAGAATGAGGGGATTTTTTCCTCAGGGGATCTACAGTGCACTATCTGATGCGATACTGTAGCTGACAGGTGCACGGCTTCTATTTTATCTCTAATAGTATTAATCTTGGAAGTAAAATATTGCATTATGTTATTACTGCTGTGATCTTTTGAAAAGTCAGCACCTGTCGATGCTTTATTTTCCGTTAAATTAGTCACTGTATTGAATAGATAAAGAGGGTTATGTTTGTTTTCTAATAGAGATGAAAAGTAATCAGATCTAGCCCTATTTAATGCTTTTCTGTAAGTTAGCATATTTTCCCGCCAGGCTAAACGAAACACTTCTATCTTTGTTTCCTCCAGCTATTTCCTGGCTGCTCTCTTTAGGGTGCGAGTGTGCTCATTATACCACAGTCAAACTGTTTTCTTTTACCTTTCTTAAGTACAAAGGTGCAACTTTATCTCAAGAGCTTGAAAAGAGAGTTTTTGGTTTCTGTTGCATAATCAAGCTTTTCTACGCTCAAGAATTGAGATGGTTCAGAAAGATTACTTACAAAACAGTCTTTTGTGGTGATGGTTTACACAAGACTTGATAATGATCTGAAATATCATCGCTTTTCTGCATAATTTCAACACCATTAATATCAATTCCATGTGACAGTAATAAATCTAGAGCATGATTTCGACCTGATACATGTTATCTAACCCCAATAGAGTTTAAAATATCTAAGAATGGATCTATCTAATGCATCTTTTTCTTTATCAACATAGATATTAAAATCACCAAAAAAAGACTTTATTTGCTGCCAGCACTAACTCATTTAGAAAATCAGCAAACTCTTTAATAAGTCTGTGTGGTGCCCTAGTGTACAGTAGCCAGTACAAACATCACAGGGGATTACAACTATCACATGTTTCTCTAGATTATGTTACATGCAGCACCATAACTTCAAACGAGTTATACTTAAAGCCTTCCTTCTGAGAAAAGAAGTGAAGATGCAGTGCTTTGAAAATTTATGCCTCACAGCTTGGCCTTTCAATCCTGAGGCCTGATGAAAATCTAGGATCAATGTTCAAATGGCAAGTAAAGAGCAGGCAGAGGTGGATTCATCACACTCTGTTAGCTGGACTGTGTTGGGTTCAGGCGCTATGGAGGCTATTAATTGTGGTGACAGACAGAGGCCTCTTTGAGTCATGTCTTAAAGCCAGGCTAAGTTAAAACCTTCAGTAAACAGTAGCCATAACAGCATGCTCAAAGAATCACACATGCGACTTATTCCACATGGGTCATTTGTTTATCTGTTTAGTCATGCATGTGCCACAGGACACTTTATTTAGTGTCCCCCTTATGGATTTTTGACAATGATCTTTCATGCAGTGTGCAACACAGCTTTATGTGAATGAAAACATCCTGCAAAGTTTTAAATTTTAAAAATGTTTTGACAATAACATAATTTTGAGTGAATCGCTGTACGAATTGCCCGCAGCTGTTAGCTATCAGCTAATCAATCCCCTTGTTACGATCGCCCAATCAAACCAGTTTCAAGCACTATAAAACCACAAGCTTCCCATTCATTCCCATCTCGCTTTTGCAACGATTCATCTCGTTAAACAAGCTAAGATGTCCCAATCTGACTCTGACTATCTCCGCGAGGAGCCCGATCCCCGCCCAGCCATCTCCAATCCGCTGCCCAGCCAACAAGCTGCAGCACCGCCGGTAACTCTACGAGAGTCCGCTGCTCCTCCCAGAGGCCGTAGGCCTACCAGGCAGCCTACCTTGCCGAGAAGACAAGCCCGATCTCGCTCACCACCACCGGCCAGACCTCAATCACCCTCGCCCGCCTCGTCATACACTTCTGCCCGCTCAACATCCAGCAAATGGACTATCATTACATTACGCCAAAAACTAACCGCTGCAGGGATAAGTTACTCCCGTAAAGCTAGAAAAAACTATCTACTAAACCTGCTCAACAAACACCTTCCAGATGCTACCCCTCCTTCCACTCCACCAAGAAAAAGAACCCATAAGACTACTCACTCATCTCCAGCTCCGCCATCTCCGCCGATTCTCAAGGTGGTGTAGTAAAGTGAAAACTTGTAATCTTGTGCAAACTACCTAAGGCTGATTACACAAAGTGAATAAATTTAGATCCATAATTTTATGAGAAATGCGAATTCCAATAGAAATTTTGTCCACACAATATGGTTAATTTGTGCTAACATAAAAAAAACTATAGAACAAACAGGGAAGTGATGCATTTATATAAATCAGTTTATAAAAGCAATTGTATTTTGAAAAGGGATTTCCTACTTTTAAAGATTTTGCAAACAGATATTTCTTAATGAATTCACATGTATATCTGTCATAAGTGAATACAAATTATTTAGTAGATTAACTAATGTACTTCAGAAGAGAGAACTTCAGAAGCGGCTGGAGATTAAGTCATTTACCATTCAATTATAATTAGGTATCTATTAAATTATATATTATGTAATATATCTATTTAGGGACAGAGGATGTGGAAGTTTGATTAGTCATCACTTTTCAAGGGATAAATTTGAGTGTGTCAAATTGTATTTCCATTAGTCTATCATTATATCTTCCCCCTACTACTACAATACTCAATAAGGTTAGATTTGAGTATGAGTCTAGTATTTAAGACCCATGCAAGTTTTATATTTGTATCTGCATGCATGGACAGATGAGATCCCAGCATGTTTAGCTTTAATTACTGGCTATCATTTGATAAGCAAAAACCTCAAAGCTAATGAGTGTTCCCACCTTCTCATCAATGACAGCCTGGAGAAAGATCAAAGACTGTGTGTGCAGCGCAATGATTCTTGAAGAACATGAAACCCAATTAGAGCAGTAAATGCATTACAAACACCTGGCCTGAAATCTCATTACACACCACAGAGAATCTCTGAATATCATCTATCTACCTTAAAGAAAATCGCAAACACAAAACAAAGTGTAAAACTTTGATGTAAAACTTATTGGAACTGGCTACCTCATGGACACTGTAGATAATTATTCATTATTTACTCTTGGATATGCTGAAAAACCTATCATAGATTTTACATGTCAGATTACTAACACAGTCAAGAGAAACTGTCAGCTCTAACATTAGTGAAGTACTGTATGGAGGCTCTGTATTAGTTCCTCTGCTGTTCTGTGTGTACGTGCTTCCTAATTTAATGTGCATATAAAATAATAATAGAAGTTTGCTATATGTGTGTAAATTGTTCATATCTACAGTGAACTGATGGCATAGCATCCTAGAGCATTGCATGTGATGCTTAAATTCTAAAATGCAGTGAAAACAAAAAAATTTTTTATCAAAAAGGCTAAATTAATTAATGAAAATTTACCTATTGACCAGAGCAAATATATCTTCCCCTGATTTAAAATTACACCATATTTCTCTCTATTTTAATTAGCTCTGACAGTACATTTTTAATGCATTTCACATGAGTGCTATTTCATAAAATGAAAACGAGTGACCATATTACTCACATACCAACTAACTCATTTGCCCATAAAGAATGATCCAAATCAATCAGTTTGGATGCTGCCTATAACAACAAACAGCAAGGCATCTTTTTAGGTCTTGGACTATAACTTATATGAGCAAGTGTTGTGCTCAAGTTTGAATGAACAACCATCTGAAGTGAAAACTGTTGCTTCTGAAACAGGCATTTTAGAAGTTAAGTCCAGCACTGCTAACATGTGACAGACATCAATGTGGCATAACTGTCTGTCACAACATTACCCAGGGAGTGAGAATAATTCTATAAAAGATATATATTAATATCATATTTTATATATTAATTTAAATTTTTTACTCGAAATCCATCATACAGTCATATTGTCATGTATCAAACAAGAGCGTGCGAAGTGTGGTGCCTCTCGGCACGGCAGAGAGCAGAGGAAACAGAAAGGCTTTTCTTACGTGAATATTTAATAAGAGACAAGGAGCGGAAAATACAAAAATGCTGACGAGGCAGCCACGAAACTCACACGAAAAGGTATCCACAAGACTTCAACAGGACATGAATTCTAACAAAAAGACACAGGTATTTAAAGACAAACTGATCAAGACTAAAGTGAGGACAGCTGTTACAAAACACAGGTGAGACAATCAAAGCAAAAGGGAAAAACCAAACAGGACAGGACTAAACCAAAATACACAAAAGACACGGGGGAGACACGACAGATGGGGCAGAATGTTACATTACACCCCCCTCCCGGAAAGGCGCACCTGCGCCGTACGCAACATCATCCGGGAGGGGGGGCTGGGCACTCAGGGGAAAACAACAAAAAGAAAAGTTTCTGGGGGGCGCACGAGGTGCGCGGCCGTCTCAGGGGGGCGCACGGGGTGCGCGCTGGAGTCTCTGGAGGGCGCGCTGGAGACCCTGGAGGATCTGGCCAATCGGGCAGCGGGTCCTCCGCCACTGCCTCCGGGGGGTCGGGCCAGTCGGGCAGCGGGTCCTCCGCCACTGCCTCCGGGGGGTCGGGCCAGTCGGGCAGCGGGTCCTCCGCCACTGCCTCCGTGGGGGTAGGGCCAGTCGGGCAGCGGGTCCTCTGCCACTGCCTCCGGGGGGTCGGGCCAGTCGAGCAGCAAATCCTCCGCCACTGCCTCCGGGGGGTCTGGCCAGTCGGGCAGCGGGTCCTCCGCCACTGCCTCCGGGGGATCTGGCCACGGCAGCTCTTCCCCAATCCCACCCTTCCCCATCATGACCCAGGCATTACTGCCCCTCCAAAAAAAATTCTTGGGAGGGCCTCCCACCAGCGTAGGGACATACAGCAAGACGACCAAGGGGTGATGCATACTGTTTGAGATAAAAATTAAATCCTGCAACATCTCATAAAGCACCTTTAAGACTATTAAAATATCTTTCCCACCACAATTTTTTGAATGGTAGTGTACATACTGTATAACATTTTTTAAATTATATTAAATAGTTCTTAAAAGCACAAAAAGTGTGATGTAATGATAGATAGCCATTAGATTTTCCACAGAAGTGACCCCACGGATGAACCTCCTGTGCATGTGATCATTTGAAACCATGACCAGGAAGCAATTAGTTAGGGCTGGATGTCTGGACTGCAGGTCACCCTGACAGATATTTCCACTTAAGCCCTGTCTCAGGAGTGAAGAGCTTTGGGTTTCGTGCAATGAGGTTTCCGTAGGGTGGAGAAAAACAAAAGATGCTATAAATATCCTCTGAAACGGCCACACTGCCATAGATAAGCAGTGAAGGAAATCACTTAAAGTGTGATGTGTGCTACTATGCAATGTCACATACAGCTCTGCTTCTGCGGTCCTGAATGGGCCATACGTTTTTACTC
This sequence comes from Enteromius viviparus, assembly GCA_032353835.1. NCBI lineage: Eukaryota > Metazoa > Chordata > Actinopteri > Cypriniformes > Cyprinidae > Enteromius > Enteromius viviparus. The sequence continues at coordinate 11,120,514 of JAUCNO010001053.1, forward strand.
AGTAGCCTATAAATCTGTTTTGCCTCTGTAGATTTAAGACACAGAAAGCATTTAATATATTTCAGTAAGCAGAGGTCATAATGTTAAGGATGTAAACCTTAAGCTGAATCTTGGGGAAAAAAGTTTCCGTCCGTAATTACACGACTGAAGCAAAAACATTGTATTTTACTGGACTGAATATAGCTGTCAGCATGGTGATAAAATGTGAAACATTCCCCTTCTGTTCTTCTGTCCTCACAGGACTTCACTCAGCACTGATCCAGAGGTGGTCAGACAGTAGTGAACCAGGACATGGGAAACAACAATGGAGGCAGCCAGATTTAGGCCATTAAATGCTCCATTAAATAAGTTTTACTGAGCCTTATTGGGTAAACACTGCATGGAAGGACAGTAATAATGACACATCTCTCTGTTTTTAATTTCTTCCTAAAAAATATTAACTGGTCCTCATGATGGTTCACAGAATGTGTGATTAAAAAGTGTAATAAATGTGTTGAGAAAGTGCCAACTAAAATATTTTAGGGGACACCAAACATGCAGGGTTACTACTGACTGACAGATACCACTGAGAGCTGGAGTGTCTAAAGATATGTTCACATATACCCTAAATCTGTGAAGTTTAGGGAGCAAAACATAGTTATTTCATTGGGAATCAGCTTGATGAAAAATTTGCAGCCCAGGCTGGAAAATATGTGACTTGGCCTACATTTACTTCAGGCAAAATACAGTACAGTGAAGTGGCAGATCACCAACAACCTTTTTATTTCAGACAAATTATGATTACAGGTGCATAATATCAATTAAAGGGGTACTTCATCCCAAAATGAAAATATTGTCATTAATCACTCACGTCGTTCCAAACCCGTAAAAAGATTCCTTGGTCTTCCGAACACAATTTAAGATATTTTGGGTGAAATCTGGGAGGCTTATGACTGTCTCATGTAGACCCAAGTAAGGGTCTCTTCCTGTTTATCCTGATACCATCGTACTATAATGACGTAAGAGTGCTCCGGCACGAATGTTGAAACCCTGTGTGAGTGCAGGCCAGAGGGGGAGTGGGGAGGGGGGGCAATCGTACTTGGGCCCGGTTCACTGCAACCATGTCTAGTGTTAGTACACCCTAAATTATAGTGTCAAGGTTCAGAAAAGTCTGAAAGACATTGTCAAAAAAACTTCAATCTGTATTTTATAGAGTGACGAGAATAGTTTTGTGCATAAAGGAAAATACAAATGACGATTTTATACAACATTTCTTGTTTAAGAGCAAACTGCGTCTGCTCTTCTGTGTTCTATCACAAGCCTCCCGATTTTCATCCAAAATATCTATGGGTTTGGAATGAGATGGGAGTACATGAATAATGACAAATTTGTAATTTTTAACCCTTTAATATGTTTATTTTTCTACCTTGTCTCGTGGCACAAATGTACCTTGGAGCAAATTTTGCGAAACACAAAGTAAATATAAAGAAGTACATATTTCATAAACAATGTTAAACTAACTAAACATAGTGCATAAACAAAGGTGTTTTTATATCAGTTTTGCATTTATTAACACTAACAGGTTGGATTTGGTGTAGGGCATATTTCCAACATGATCGAGCATAAACTTTTAGCAACAGCCCATGGATAGTTTGATTCTGAACTGCTGCAATACATAATGTCAATGTTATAAAAATGTGCCGGGGTTCACATATTGAACCTGTGTTTTAATCCACTCAGTGGACATTTTTCTTTGAAACGGCAAAAGAAAAGTGCAGTAAGGCATGTTGCAATAAAAGACCACAGAGGTATGTTTTTTTATCAGACCAGGTTGTTATTTTTGCACACATAACATACTATGTTATGACCTTTTATCAGTGCTTAATTTGCAAACTAATACATTTAGAATTTTTCATCACATAACCAGCACCATATGGCTTTTCTGAAATAGTAAACTTGCTCAATAGCTCACCTGGTACAACATTGCACTTGCGATGTGAAGGGCTTGGGTATGAGTCCCGTAAAACATGAGACAACACTCTACAAAAGAGCTCAAAGCCTCACAGAGGGAAGCATAAATGGCATAATTGCTTCATGCATTTTTATCTTATGTTTGCTTTTGCTCACACTGTTAGGTTTAATGTGACATGGCAGAGAATTAACCTTTTAGCGTCACTTACCAAGCATTTCATTTCTTAACTGCCATTTTGTGCATTCACCAACATGCCACGTGTGCTGTGATGTATACAAATGTGATAATCAAGGCATTTTAATGCATAAACAACATTTTCGTACTGTGCACAGTATATCTGTAGTATACTAGTATTCTGTACTACATAGTCAAATAATTCCTGAAATTGCTTCTGACAATTGCTTACAGAAAAACAAAGCTCGGAGTAGTGACAGCTGTATGGTGTCTGTGTGTGAGTGTGTGGGATGATGGGGATTCATGGAGCTGATGTACTTATCTAAATGATCATATAATATCTGCAACAGATCATAAACAGGCAACCACCATAACTTTATCATCTCTATAATACCGTCTTATCCTCTTTTATGTTCTTTATTAACTGAAAGACATAATGTGTGTTTTGATTGATTGGTTCTTTGTCAGATGTTTGTGTTTGTTTGGCACTTTGTTATCGGTTCCCACTGGATACAGATCATTTCCACTTGAACCGTTTGAATGTAGTTCAGCTGTGCTGCTGTCTGACAACATCCATCTAGTTAAGATAACACAAACATCCCATTAGATATTAAGAGGATATAGAAGTGTGTTTGGCCTTTACAAGAGTGTGTTCATCCATCTGTTCACATCTAGCCTCCTCTTCACGGATAATAGATAAAAATGATTCATATTAAGGGGAAAGCAGAGATAACTGCAATGCAGAATAAGTGCTACATTAATAGCTTAATGCATAATACATAACACATAATGACCATTTCAGGTTTCTTTTTATGACAAAAACAATAGACAATTTTATTTAAAAAAAAATTCACCTTTGCATCACAGGAATACATTTACATTGTATTCAAATTGAAAACATAAAAATTAAAATGCAATACTTTTTCCACAATATTACATTTTTACTGCATTTTTAAAATCAAATAATGTAGCCTTTGTGAGCATGAGATAAATCAAACAAAAACACCTTACCAAACCCAAACTGTAATGTACATGTACTGTACAAATAAAAACTGAATTTTATTAATAATTTGTATTTTAATGTCTTTCTTAATAATGTGCTAATTAGCAAGTTTCACTATGAATTTAATGTCTAGGACTATGAATAAGGTTAAATAAACATCTTCTGAGAGAGCGCCTCGGAAAAGAGGGGCGGAGTCAGCAGAGCTATATTTTGTTTTGGCCAATCTTAGTATGCATATGAAAATAAATATTACTTTTTCATTTACTTTTTACATTTATCATCACATAGTGTTATGCATGTAACTTCATGCTGTATCAAGACACACCTGAACATAATTAAAAAAAAAAAAACCCTGAGGGAAAACCAGAGGGGAAAAAACATAACAAAAAGGTTCATATGCGTTACAATAAGTTAAAAATTCTTGCAGATATTAAGTTGAAGTATTTTTTCAAAGCCTTTTCTGTTTCTTGTGATCACATCTGAAAGTCTGATGGCTGCTGTCATATCTGAATTAGTAAGCTGTCATTCGCTAATGAAACAGTTTGCTATTTTATGTCTCTGTAATAGACCTGTTTTAATGTAGATCACCCATCATTAGTTTTTCACCTCTGCTTCGTTTCTCATGCTAAGCATGCACTGAATGCGATGCACTGATTATAGACCGGTATCTGCTGCCTGAGGCTGAAGCCAGATGGTACAGTCTGCATCAAAAATATGTCTGTGCTCTGGCTTTGATGTCTTACACTACCAGCTCAATACGCCAATGATTTCTCAGGAGGGCAGGAAAAGTTGGACTCTACAAATGAGAGAATCACTAAAGCAAGAACCCAGGCATGGGCAGTCATTAAAGACTACATAAGAGCTAACGTTTCCACCATATGCTTTGGATTGTAGCCCTCGGATAAATGGAAAATAATTAAAATTTCAATCTTTAATCCATATGAAATGTATCTTATTGCTTAAAAGCTTTAATGACAGATTTAAGGCCAGCCGAACCATTATAAAACCAGCTCCTTCAGACAAGATGCTCAGAATTAATAGTACTTACACCATGTCTACAGTAAATGGAGCTTTCATTAGGCCACGATGTCAGGAACATACGCAAGCGGCCTTTTGATATGGTGGCGTCCCAGTCTGTCTTTTTTCATCAGATGAAAAGGTTACAGCTTTTTTTTTTTTACCGAGCTACTATGCATCAGTTCACTCAAACTGGGACAAAGAACTGTGCACTTAAGTTACACTAACAACTAACAATTGGACCGGTGATGTTCCAGAGTGCTAACAGAATGGATAATACATCTGCTACTTTTTCGAAGTCACCGAAACTAGTCCCAGAGACCCTGAGAAGGCCATCACAGATTTCGTTTGGAAACCAGGCGAAAACATCAAAGTAGGCAATTAGTTGATTCACCGGCAAGCAATACGAGCAGACAGTAAAACCAGCTGCGGTGGATCTGCAGTGTGCTTCTCAAAAGACTAATGCACTGTAATCTGGGAAGAAGACTCTGTGTCATCTCTGATATGTTTGTTTTGAATTTATCTTTTTGTGTGTAGAAGGAAACAAGAGTTTTAGGGCGTATAACAGTACAATATGATGACGGATTGATGTCTGAATGTCAAGGTTCTTTTGACAGTTTGACACTATTAATGATGTTTTTATTTTTTTCCTTCAAAGAAAGTGGTATTTCTATCAGCAGGATATCCCTCGTATCAACACCAGTGCCACGGAAACTCCATTGTTTGTTCATTGCTTGTGCTAAACTGAAGATTATATTGTTTTAACCTGCGTCATGTCCAGTATCTCATATGCTTTCTTGACCTATTGTCCTTGAAAGCTGGCTCTCAGCAGTTACAAGCAATTATGTAACAATTCATATAGTGTTTATAAAGTGGTGGTGAATATTCTTTTTTTAGCCCGGACATTATTTGTATAGGCACTTCATGATCACCCCACTCTATTCATGGTGAAGTAGTGTGGATTAGGAAGTACCGCTTGTTTCACCCCGGTCCACCCTCTGTGCCTGATAACATTTGTCTCTATGAAATTACAGTCAGTGCAGGTCAGTTTTATTGAAAACATGCCATGATAATCAGTAGTTATCACAAACCTTTACATTTTGAAATGTCTGTAAAAGATTTGGTATCAGTTTGTTCTTTCTTTCTTTCATTCTGTCTTTCTTGGAAGTCATTTTTATTCCGTAAATACACTCAAAAGTGACTGTAAAGACATTTATACTGTAAAAAACATTCAAATAGAAAACCATTATACTAATATTTTATCTTTGTACTACTATTTTTTTAAACATTTTTTTTAAAAAATCAATTATTAGACAATAAATGAAATACTCTGTTGAATATGAACTATAAATACAGTGGCGGCAAAAAAGTATTTAATTGTGTGCAAGTTCTCCCACTTAAAAAGATGAGAGAGGCCTGTAATTTTCATCATAGCTATACCTCAACTATGAGAGACAAAATGAGGGGAAAAAATCCAGAAAATCACATTGTAGGATTTTTAAAGATTTTATTTGCAAATTATGGTGGAAAATAAGTATTAACAAAATTTCATCTCTATACTTGTCTACCCTTTGTTGGCAACAAGGGTTCACACACTGTTGCTGGTATCTTGGCCCATTCCTCCATGCAGTTCTCTTCTAGACCAGTAATGTTTTGACTTTCAACTCCCTCCAAAGATTTTCTATGGGGTTGAGATCTGGAGACTGGCTAGGCCACTCCAGGACCTTGAAATGCTTCATTGTTGCCCGGGCGGTGTGTTTGGGATCATTGTCATGCTGAAAGACCCAGCCACGTTTCATTTTCAATGCCTTTGCTTATAGAAGGAGTTTTTCACTCAAAATCTCACGATACATGGCCCCATTAATTCTTTCACTTACACGGATCAGTCGTCCTGAACCCTTTGCAGAAATACAGCCCCAATCATGATGTTTCCACTCCCATGCTTCACAGTAGGTATGGTGTTCTTCGGATGCAACTCAGCATTCTTTCTCCTCCAAACACCACAAGTTAGGGTTTTACCAAAATGTTTTATTTTGGTTTCATGTGACCATATGACATTCTCCCAATGCTCTTCTGGATCATCCAAATCCAGCAAACTTCAGACGGGCCTGGACATGTTCTGGTTTAAGCAAGGGGACACGTCTGGCACTACAGGATTTGAGTCCCTGGCAGCACAGTGTGTTACTGATGCTAGCCTTTGTTACTTTGGTCCCAGTTCTCTGCAGGTCGTTCTCTAGATCCCCCCGTGTGGTTCTGTTTTTTTTTAGCACGGATGTGTAACCCGTGCCAAGAATTCTGGGCCGAGAATCGTGCCGCGCCATACCATGCTCACGTGAAACACAACTTGGACCGTACCTGACAGTCCTTAGAACAGTTTGGCCCAATAGTAGGAAAGCGGCTTAAGTTGGCAAAACTGATATGTTTATCATTACCAGGGGCCTGTACCATGAAGCTGGATTAGCTGGCTAGCCAGGTAAGTTTAGGATTAGTTTGGGACTCTGAGTGAGTCTCTGAAACCTTTTCACAAAAATCTAGATTATCAATTGATAAAGTGGAATTTTCAAACAATTGGGAGATTTCAAAACTGGTGACTTTAAATGTTAGCATCACACATATCCAGCTTTATATCTATGGGTTTTTATAGATGGTAGGTTTGTTCGGTAGCTCACGTGTTATGGCATTGGACTTCGTTCAAGCTCCGGTTCGTACCCTGTGTAATGGCACGGTTGCTTCAACAAATGCCTTTTGATATCAGTTTTGCATTTGTTTACATTATTGGATATAGGTTTAGGGTTGGATTTGATGTAGGGTATATTTCCAACATTACAGATTATTAACTTTTAGCAACAGTTCACAGATATTTGAATTCTGAACCATTGTGTTTTAACAGACATTTCTCTTTAAAACTGTGGCGAATCGTACAGTAAGGTACGTAAAAACGGTATTGCACAAAAGGTGCACAGAGGTAAAATTTATATAAATCCAGGTTGCTTTTATCTGTAATATTAAACTACTACTTTGATGTTTAATGAGGTATTTTCAGAAAACCACTGCAGGTTATGCCATTTACTAATTCATCAGTGGAATGCCATTAAGTGCTCTCCACTAACATGCAAGATTATATGCATCTTAGACACACAATGAGACTGATCACACTTAACTCGCTTGCAAATGAACCATAAGCTATATTCACTAAACATACATAAAAGATATGACTAAAGCCCCAATGAAAACATTTAACATCTCTGAAAATGTCACTCAGGTCCTGGTTGGGGGAAGAAACTGAACACTAAGCAACTAAGCAAACAAGCCATTTTCTTTTTTTCAAGTTTTACCTCTATGATGCAAAACAAATTGCTGAAGCAATAAGGTAACATTTCAGTCATCACTCAAAGAGAGATACTTTTGCCGTCTGTCAGGTTGAGTAAGATTAAGATGAAAAAGATGACTTTGAACAAAATTGCCACCCACCAACTGCTGCAGTGGTCATTAATGATAACTCCAGCACCTGTGTCAACAGCCTCTGAGCTTGGCGTAATGAGCGTCTTTAGTTCAGGCGGTTCTGTCAAGTCAAGTGCAACATGACTGCAATTACCCTCCATTGACGTTCATCTAACGGAACAGCCGCCTCCCCTATTTATGTTTTTCTTCAGGAGAGGCCAGTTGAGTTTAATGAAACCCAACAAAAAAACTGACAAAAACTTTTTCAGTCAGACAATGAAACTGCATAAGTGCCTAAGGATAGCTGAACCATCAGCATCTGTATGGCAGCTGAGCTCTGGATTAGGTTTTGCAAAATGATACCAACCTGTGCATAGGAGCAGATAACCATTAGTCTAGTGTGAATAAATGAGAGGATGTAAGGAAGATCTATTTCTGGAGTATGATGGAAGTGCTGTTACAGGAACAGAACAGCTGAAGTTTATGCTGAGCATTGTAATCATGTTAGTGTCTATTATTAAAAGACCAACTTCAGCTGGATTCATTGCAGTACATTCAAGACCAGCAAATGCAAAAGCCTCTAAGTGTTATTTTCTGTGAAACATTTAAAGAATCTTAAAATAATGATAGAAAAAAAAAACATTTGTTTGGGGTTAGTTATTATGGTTATATAAATATGGAACCCACTGAATTTAAAAAATAATTCACAAAAGTTTATTGCATCAGAATTGTGAGATAGAAACTTCCAGTTGCAAGATATAAAATCCAATTTTGAACAGAAAAAAGACTGAAATCTTTTCAGAATTTCTACTTTATATCTCAGAGAAAAAAAAGGGTCAGAATTGTGTGATAAAAAGTCTCAATACTTTATTTCTTATATTCAGTGGTGGAAATGGACTCCCATACATAAATGCAATATAATCTGTTTTCTATTTTAATATATTTTACTTTCTTTTATTTTTACAGCATCATTACTCCAGATTTTAGTGTCACATACTCTACATTAAAAACCATACATTAAACCATACATTAAAAAATATTAATAATGAAAACAGGTGTTCTGCTTAATATTTTTATGTTTTTATTTATTTCTATTGATTGGTTGATTTTGTGTGTGTGTGTATGTCGGAACCCTGATTTGATGCTATATAGTACTGAATTGAAGATATACTCAAAAATGGTCGAAGTGTCATATCATAAAACATTTTGATCTGCTGTGATCAAATATGTGACATTTTTTTTTATATACACCTAATGTGCTCAACATCAGCAAGTATATCCTGAACTGACCTTCTGCTGCACACAAACTGCTCTGTGTCCATGTTTTGACACTTTTCTCCCTGCCCCGATGCTGTACCTATGATACAACCCTTGCACTTCCTCCCTGTGTTGATCCGGGCCCCTCTCTTTTTCCTGTGCCCTCTGGGGTCCAATAAGTCACTGATTTTGGGGTAGATTCTTAATATTTTCTTACCACCCATTCTGTCTCTGTTTGGCTCTGTTGTATGCTAGCGTGGTGAAGTCGGCTCTTCTTGTGGTTAAACTGAATTAGAGATGAGGTAACCAGAGCTGCACAGTAGCACTGATGTTGCTTAGCTTTGGGGAAATTAAGTCTTTGTGTTTCATTAAAATCTCATTATGTCTTGCCCCTAAACCCCACTCGCATCCCACCCACTTTGCCAAATGGGCCCCGTTGTGCACCACTCTGAATGCACTGATGGAATGCCTAAATTCTTTGTTTATTGCCTTGAAAACACTTAACCCTCTTTTTGACCCAGGTTGGGTACCACATCCATCCCTGAGGACATGCTGAGATTCAATGAGCCAAATACTGCAGACAATTCAAGTGGAGCTGCACTGACTGCACTGTTCAGCTCAATACGAAATGAATATGTCTCTCTGACAAATTGGCTTAAAATAATACACTTCATTCTGTTTACATTTAAGATAGACTCAGCTTTTGGTTTTGCAATGCTGTGACGTGCAAGACCTTCGTCAGTCATCGGTTTGTCCACACCCTTAAATGAAAGGAGTGTTAAAGCCATCTGGGATGGGGAAAGTCCCTTCATATTGCCTGCTTAATCTGTTCCCTGTGTTTGGTAAAGGAATGTGATGATCGTCTTTAGTGTGTGAGGATGTGAAAAAAATTACAAGATGGGTCAGTTCAACAGTCATCTGAGAGAGTAAACAAGAGATTAACAGCTGCGCTCTGGCACTTTCCATGATTAAGGTAAAAAAACAAAACATTCATTCATTTAATTATTCATTCATTAACTCATTCAATCAATTATTCATCCATTCATTAATTTATTCAGTCATCCATCCATTCATTCATGCACTCATTCATGCATTTATTCACTCACTCATTCACTAACTCATTCAATCATTTATTCATTCATTTATTCAGTCATCCATCCATTCATTCACACACTCATTCATTCATTAATTCAATCAATCACTCACTTACTCTCTCACACATTCATTTACGCTTTCACTCACTCCAGTCATAGATTCACTTACTCATTCATTCACTCACACACACACTCACTCACTCCACTCATACATTCAGGTACTCATACATTCACTTACTCACTCATTCATTTATTCACTCACTCACTCACTCACTCACTCACTCACTCATACATTCACTCACTCATTCATTCACTCACTCACTCACTCACTCCACTCATACATTCAGATACTCACTCATTCATTCACTCACTCATTCATTCATTCACTAACTCGCTCACTCACTCACTCCACTCATACATTCAGGTACTCACTCATTCATTCATTCATTCACTCACTCACTCACACATACATACATACATACATACATTCACTCACTCGTTCATTCACTCACTCACTCACTCACCCACTCACTCACTCACTCACTCACTCACTCACTCACTCACTCACTCACTCACTCACTCACAGGATCAGATATAAAAGATTCTCAATCTTAAGAATTTGGTGATTCATATATGAGGGATTTGTTTACAAAAACATAGATTTTAGTACTTAAATCAATAAACAAATTGAATACAATTTATCTTCATTTTTTATTTTAAATGTATTTATTTATTCATAGCAGAACACTATTTTTCCATTGTGTGAAAATCATACAGTGTGCATGCAAAATATGTAAGAGCAAAAAATGTATCTGGTCCTCATTTGTTTTTTAAGTATATTTTACTACAATAACTTAATATCAGGGTAACACTTCATTTTAGGGTCTCTTAACTAGTAGCTTATTAGCATTAGAATTAGAATATTAGCCATTTATCAGTGCTAATTAAACACATATTAATGCTTTATTCTACATTTCTAATCCTACATGAACTTAACAACTAGCACATTGACTAAATGACTAACTAAGCAGCAGTTAGGATTTTATTGAGGCAAAAGTCAAAGTTAATACTTAATAGTAAAAATAGCTAAATAGCCTGATTTTAATGTGTATATATTTTTAGAGCTTGATTTTGTGAAATAAATGGCAATGACAGTTCATATCTGTATAGCCTTGAATCATACAATGGATACAATTGGGAGTCTTCAGTAGGTTATCAAACAGGGTGCAAAGGAAGAGCTATCTTAGTAAAAGATACTGAAATTAACAGATTACTCAAATAAGCCTTGTCCGTTTCCCACGTTCTGGTCTTTTGTTTTTAAGTGCGAATGAAAAATAATGATTCTTTATGATACCAGAAAAGACAGAGAAAGAGTTCTAATGCACAGTAAAAAAAAAACAATTTTTTTTGTAGTGAAGTGTTTTTTTATCAAAATATATTGAATATGTATACTGTGTCTGTACTTATCTACTAACAATTTGAAAATAAAAATGGTTTCAAAGTAAATCCCACACGATTTATTTTTAAATGTACAGTCTGTGACTCTAAAATATGGAAAGATGCCTGGCAGGAGGGTGTTTTGAGTAATTACTGGACCAGACTTTACAGCAACATCGGTGTGTTGAGAAGGAACTTTATACTGAGAAACACCTCAAGAGCAGTAAAGCTCACAGCACCTGGGCTTCAATAGTGAAGCGCCGTTTGCGCTGTGAACTACACAGCAGGTTGGATTTCTCAAGGCTACAAATTTATGACATTGCCCTTGTTTTGCCTTAACACTAAATATAAACAGTGACAGCTGAGGTGGGATAGAGAGAGTGCTTCGAGGATCTGATTTATGCCACATGAAGACTAACAAAGCCTTTAATTGGGTGTTCTGAGGGCAAAGGAAATTTATAGAGCAGCTGCCTGTTACACAACCGAATAGTGGTTTCTTTTTTGAAAGTCATGGCATAAAGATGAAAACAAACAATCTGCATACACATCTGCTTCTCGTTTGGCAAAATATGGATTGCAACAGACGTGTCAGGGTATATAGCGGTGTTAGACATGTAAGACTGTTTTCTGTCATCAGGCCTAATAGTAGCCATTGTTAAACAGTTTTTATTGTGGTTTGTTTTGTATTACATTACATTAAATACAGTACATACATTACCTAGCTGATGCAAGAGTTAGATACAATGTGATATTAAAGGCAAAAATTGGTGCTATGGAGCACAATCACATCATACAGTGAGGTATAAGTTACTACAAAGCACATTTACCGACATTATTGTGCGTACAGTATTGACATATTATATTTAATGAGCTAGCCAGTATAATTGAATTTGCTGATGAAAGAGGCATGTAGAAAAATGCAAAAAAATAATTGTAAAGCTTTATACCAATATAACAGACTACTTTCATAAAATACAAATACATACCAGTTGTCCTCTACACATCTCCCAATAATGTGTCTTAGTAAGATTATATTTAAGTGAATAGTTTATGATCAAAGTTTTGTAGTTTAATCAATTAAACCTAAGTTGCTTCAGTTCAGTAAGTGTTCCTTATAGGGCTGAACGATATTCTGTTTTGACATCGACATTGTTTAACCGTTTGGAACGCATTGGTATTAGATGCACAAAAGCTGCGCGCTGACAGACTTGCGCGTCACTAGCGCGTTATGTTTGTTTATCCTGAAGCGTCTGATCGCGGCTGCGGATAAATGC
>JAUCNO010001053.1:11133813-11149958 GCA_032353835.1 Enteromius viviparus
TTTTAAGATGGCAGTACTGACACACAGATATCTCAAATATAATAGGTAGAACACAAATGCCTTGTCTGAATGCCTTCAGCAGATCTCAAATGAGCCATTTTAATCTAGATTAATCTAGATTAATTTCAAAATTAATCTAGATTAAAAAAAAAATCTATGCCCACCCCTAATTTTCACGCATCGCAATATATATCGCAGGAAAAAAAGGTAATTTTTTCCCAATATCGTGCAGCCCTAGTTCCTTATGAAGTGTTACTAAAAGTTTCCTTGCTATAAATCAGAAAAGGTTTCACATAAAAAAAACCACAACTTAAAAGTTTTTATGGATGTTTTTAGAATTATACTAAAAGGTCTATTACTTCTAAAACTAATTAAAGAACAGACGGCGTGTAGTTTCATATATGAAAAGTCATTATTTCCTCACCCTCATTACGGCCTGAACTCAAGCTGTTTTGTATGGAACACAATAACAGCTTCTATGAAGCTTTAAAAAGCACTATAAAAGTATCTTGAATGTGGCTTTATGTGCTACGAGTCATTAGATCATTTTGTCCAAAGAAGAGTTTGGTTTTTAAAATAGTCTTTCATTTTACTAAAGGAATCCTTTTGTGTTCAGTAGAAGTTGTGCAGGTTGAGTGTGAGCAACTATGTCTTCAAACTGAATTATACCTGAAGTGACAGATGAGTTTAGTGTCTAGTGTGCTCTATAACAAATAGTTATAAGCACTCAAAGTACTGCAGAGGATGAATGTGATCAGGGTGAATGGCTATATGCCGGTGTTTCACTGATCCTGCCAATCTAATTTGTTTCTCGGGGCGTCTGATTAGCTCTTAAATTGCTGTGATTACGAGAAAAGCTCTCATGTTTTCTCAGCTGACAGTCAATCGTATCTAGCTGCAGGCTAGCAATTAGCTATCCTCTGCCCTCTAATAGTAAAAACATGGCCCGGCATTCGAGGACTGCATTTAACACGAATTATCTCCCTGTAAAAGGGTATGTTTACTTAGCATTGCCAAGTAACCTTACATTATAGAGTATGTCGAGTTAAATAACGAAAAAAAAAAAAAAAAATCTGTCTCAGTTAAACCACAATATTTTTTACTTGTAATATTTTGGCAAAAATCTTTTTTATGTTCATGTTGCAACTTTCCTTTGAGACAACTAGCCCCAGACTCTTCCAAGTGTCCTGTGTCAGTCCTCCTCCTTCCACGGACTGATGAGCAAAAGCTTAGAACAGGCCATGATCTCAAAACCAGCTGGGAACAAATGTGTCCTTTGTCTTTGCTGCTACAAAAGGTGGGTGAAAGTGGCCGGGACGTTTGTTTATTTTAACTGCAATAAAAATCCCTTTCTCCTCTGGGACACAAACACTGTTGTTCAGTGCTCGTTTAGGGATGAGGTTTTGAGAACATTTGATTTTATATAGCCAAAACTGACTAAGTCTGGGTGTGCTAAGTCTGAGTATATGAATTTTTTTTTTAAATATATATATAGTCTGTATATATATAATGTATTTTAAAATAATATAAAGTAGATTCAATGCATGCTATTTACAATTAAATAAAACATAATTGTAATTTATATTGATGTTAAATAGAAGTAGAAATAATTTGACCCACTAAGGTAGGACTTAAGTACATTTTATATGTATATTTCATAATTACTTGTATTATCTTTAAAAATGTTTGTGTATAAAAATAAAACATACTTTAGCGTAATTTCAACTTATATGTCATGTATTTAAATATATTTGTAATGTTGACGCTGCAATTTATTTTAAAATACAGTATATTTCTTTTAAACCTACTGTATATATCAAATAATACTACAAATAAAATTACAATAAAGTATTTTACATGCATTTTAATGTTAGTAAAATAAGCATGCTTCTAAAAGATTATCAAAACAATAATTTAGAATTTAAAGTAAAATGTTTAATTTGATATTATTTCAAAGAGATTGTTTTAAAAGCCAACTTAAGTGTGTTATGAAACACACTTGTGAAAGTGAACTCTGTGTACGCTTATCATTAATATATTAATTTGCCATTATAGTTTCTAAACTATACTATTAAGATATTTAAGTGCACTAGAAGTGCATTCAATACATTTAAGCACACTTCTTTTTTACAAAGTGTATCTAGCTGATGGATGGAAGTTTATGTGCAGATGTAGCCCTTGATAATTTGACCGGAAAAAACAGTTTAGCCTCTCTTTCATACTATCAAAGAAGTGCAAGCCTGAGCTGACTGAGACAGTAAAACACTGCTGTTTACTGTGTCATAGAGATCAAGGATCATAAATGCAAGCCGCTGAGGAAAGATTCACTTGTAATAAATTGCCTCATCCTCGAAAGTACTTTTGCAGCTCTCACAAAAAAAAATCCTCAAGACCGTGAGGAAAACAAAAGGTTCTCATCTGTGTACGAATAGATAAGTAGATAGATAAGAGTTACAAAGCATTCATTGCCCATTCCAGCTGAACTTTGTTACACTCGCAGATGTCAAGCTCAGAGATGAAGTCTTCACTTCAGCTTTGAAATATGTTATCACTCAAACATGTGTCAGCTCTTGTGAAAGACAAGGCAGGCCCATAGTGAGCCAGCACTCCTACGCTGGACCCATCTTCTTCCTTTAATGGGGTATACGATCGGTCAGGGTCTGATGAATGACAGGCTGTCTGCTTCAAGTATCATGGAGTTTAATGTTAGAAGTGCCGGAAGCATTCATTTCTCTGTCCTCCCCCTCTCCACACCTGTTCAGACTGCTTCCTTTCTACAGCGCCGATGATTTGAGCAGCAGCAGGTTGATGGAAAGCAGCACACATGGTCAGACACACACACACACATGTTAGCTAGAGGTCAGCTAATACATTGCATATGGACAGTGCATAGGAGAGCTTCACAGTGTCTTCTCCTCTTCTTCTAATCCCTTCACTGATTGGAAACCAATGCATTTCACACCTGGTCATTAACATGGGCGGTGAGAAATGTGCTTGGCAAACAGCTGAAGATTTTACTACAGAATGGAAGAGACAATCCAATGTTTCCATTGAGAAAATGTGTATTACAAAGCTGTGGGAGAGAAGCGCAGAAAATAAGAGAAGTAATGTGGGGACGACTTTTCCCAACAATGCTTGACATTGCATTAGATCTTAAATGTCAAACCTAGTGGCACATCCATCTCTTCTCCAAATACATTTTTCTGAGGTTGTGGATGAGAATAGCCAATTACTCTCAACTTAAGATAGGTGTCCCTCACAATATCCCTGCTGAAAAAAACAGCATATGCTGGTTAGGTATGTTTTGATGCTGGGATGCTGCTTTAAGATGGTCCTTTACCAGCGCGTGACCAGCATAAACCAGCAAAGGACCAGCAGAAACCAACTTAAACCAACATCCCAGCATCAAAACATACCTAACAATATGTTTTCTCAGCACGAATCACTGACAAATGTGCTTGAGCCATTTAAAGTATTAGTATTATGTTTTCTAATGCAACAATATCCATAAATTTCTAATAGTTTCAATCACACTTTATTTTTAGGTTGAATTCTTGCTATTAACATACTATTAACCAGGTCTTTTGTCTTAAAAAAAATCCCAATTTTCAGCTTATTAATGGTTAGTTGGGTAGTTGTTAAGTTTAGGTATTGAGTAGGATTAGGGATGTAAAATATTGTCATGCAGAATATGTACTGTAACAGCCAATATGTTAAAAAGCAGAAATGCTGGTAAACAACTACTTAATAGTTAGAATTGGTCCTTATACTAAAGTGTCACAAATATTGGACAGGGTTCAGACCATAATGACACCACAAATATTGGACAGGGTACAGCATAGGGTTCAGACAAAAACTGAAGCTGTTGCTTCTTCTTTCCGGAGATGACCTCACTCACCCCAGCAGAGTCTAGTCATGTTTGGCCTCAATGAAAGTATATGAAATCTAATGCAAACTAAGTCCATGTAAATTCTCTGAAATAAACACAAGAGGCAGTAAAACAACTTTATTTCCTTTTCACACAAATGTTGATTACAGGGACAGATTACTGACCAATAAATGCTTATTTGCACATGGTTCCTTGCACAATAATACATCGCACCTGGTTAATCTTTGCATTTGCTAATTATATTGCTAATTACTGCACCTCTTGTGGGCATGACACTGTCATTTTAACAGTAAAAAAATGTGAAAATGTTATGGTAAACCTGCTAAATAGATCATTCCTGTAACATCTACTTGGAAAAAACGTAAATTGACAGTCCCAAAATTAAATTAGATGTTTTTCTTTGAAATAGCTGTTTCTTTTTAGTTTTTTCTTCTGAGTTATGTTTATTAGGGTTGTAATTAATGAGTGATGTTCAGTGTTTGTGTGAATGACACTGAGCTCCTTCTATATGTTCATATTTATAAGCTGCTTGTGATGAGCTTTGGTTCATCATGTGACTTTCTCATCATCACCTGCTTATCAGTGTATTTCAAAGCTACAAAACTGATTTTGGCCTTTAATAGTTTGGTATAATAATGTTATATAAATTTATGAAATTACGGTATTTAACTGTACAGTAAATTTAAGTTAAAACACATGCAGAAGCTATTGTTTAACCCATTGTATAAGTTATCCACATGGTCCATATACTTCATGGCTTTTAAAAACTCATTTAGACTTTATTTAAAGCTTTGTCAAGCCAACATTGTGTAATAAAACACATGCCAGGCACAAATTCGGACAGTAAGATTGCCATTAAGATTGTCAGTTTTGCAAGGGCAGATGTGACGACAACGTACATTTCCTGTTCTAGAACCCAAATTACCTGAACTATAATCAATCATCAACTTCAGTTTGTAACACCTACAGTATGTGTTTAGCATTGAGTAAACTTTCAATTTAGCTCCACAATAACATCAAGAAACATGGTGAGAAGCTCTGAGGTGAGAGAATACAGCTGTGAAAATAGCCCATAGATCACATGTTACCAAACAAATAAACAGGGAGATTCAAAGGATGCACTTTGACTTAATATAAAGGATACACCGTGTGAGGGATTTCGGCAGCGTTAAACCAATACATTGATTGTGTTCAAGTGATTTGCACTCCACTGTTTATTGTTCTTTCTTCATTAAAGTAACTCCACATCTGCTTGCAGTACCTGTTTTTAATTTGTTCCTCCACACACTTTATTATAGACCGCTAGACCTAAATAGACCCAACAGCACAAGTACACGGGAAATGGTGAGAAAACAGAACGGCAACAACTAAAAATCCTGAATTGAGGCACAAGAAAGATGAACCGTTTCATTTAAACAGTCACATGCTACAATAATATAATCTGGCTCAATATGCATATGGCCATTAAAGTGCTTCAGATGAAAAGGAAGCAGTGAATAATGTGACAGTTTTTTCTTACAGTAACATTAAGTATGATAGATGTGCCAATGAGCATTTAGTCAAAACCTCCAGATGAGTTTTGAGTCCACCTATTAATTATGCTGTCAACCCTCTCTTCTATTTTGCACAAAAGATGTTGGCAAATGTTCAGAGAGTGCTCATTTGTACAGTAGATTAAGAGCAGACTGTATTAGGGGTCATTATTTTTGGTCAGCTTGTGCCACAAGCAGACAGGTGCGTGCGTAGAGTAAAACAAAATCCTCTCTCCAGCTTCCCTTCGAAAGAAGAAGAAATGACCTGACCATAAGTGCTCTGAGGCCTGTAATTTATTTGATGTGGATGTCAGCAATACTTTAATATCCAAAAAGAAAAGAAGAGGGTGGAGCCGGTGCCTAATTATAGAAGTGTGAGAGAACCATACAGACCAGAAAGGGGCCTGGGGCTTGAGCTAACCACTGTAACCCGGGACCAGCCATCCTTTGCACCTCATGTCATTTAAAAAAGAGGGCAGCTCTGTGTTTTGGCCACTCTTCACTGCGGAGAGGCAGGGGGAAATGAAACGAAAGAGGCGGGCAGGAAAGCTTGCGCTCATTAACATCTGCACAGGGATTAGGACACTCTTTTAACACGTGCAACCCATAACAGTCCCAACATGTAATAATACAGAGCTGGAAGCCGAGGTAGTAATTTTGATATTTAAGAGCCGCAGCTGTTTGATAGGCTGGTAAGAGGCACGTGAAAATGCAGAGCCTGGAAGATCAAGATGTTTTGCATGATGGTTACTCAGCATTATGCAAGTTCAAAAGGGTCACAAGGAATCGAATGTATGATAGTAGACCGTGCATATGCAATAAAAACGAATCAATCTCCTAAAATGACCAAAAGAAAGTGCTACCAAAGTGTCACAATGTAAAGAAGAAAGCACTTAGCACTGCAGGTCATTTCTCAAAGGGAACATTTCAGTGCAAATAAAAGCTTATTAAGCCTGTTTGTGCCATGAAATACAGGAATGAGAAAGATCTCCCAAGTAAGACATTTGTGTGTGCAATTCTAAGTTTATGTCTCTCAATGCTGTTTTCTTTCTTGTAATTCTGAGAAAAAAAAGACATTTTTTTATATAATTTGATATAAAAACTAATTTTTAAGGTCAGCCATCTGGGCCATTAATTGTGTTTACAAAAAGCTATTCTTAACAGCGTAATAAACGATTACATTTTAATAAGATATCATCAAATGCATATGTGGTTACTGAGTCACTGGTCTGAATTTGAAGGCATAAAAAACCTTTAAGAATCCCTTCCCATAATATTTATCCTTCAGCACCACCGATCTCCAAACCACATGATAAATGCTGCACAGTTCTGATTTCTCAATCATCACCAGGAGTGCTCTTGAAACAGACAGTTTAGCATTAAATATTAGTTTAGCAGGCAAACATGTCTTTTAAGAACTAAATCTTTTATTCCCCATTCAAGCACAAACATAACCGAATGAAGAATGCCTATTAAATAAACAAATAACCTGTTCTATCGCGAGTGAAAGAGATGAATGAAACAATATTTCTCTTGTCTCCTTCAGAAATGTTATTTTGTAACAAATAATTGCAGTATAGGCGAGATATATAGAAAGATGTCTCCCTTAGCTGCTTTTCTTGTATAAGGATGTATGGATATAATAAAATATTCACTCAACAGATCATTAGTGCACTGGAAAATTAGCTGTACTCTCAAAAAACGAATTGCTTAAATGCTGTCACTCCTAAATAATAGAATAAAACAAGAAATATAAAGTTCTTTTTTTTTCATGTTGGCTAGACAAAACCTGAACTAGAAGATCACATCAGTTTGGAGCTTTGGCAGCTTTGTAAGCCTTGTTTAGTTAAGCTTGGACAGTATGATGAGAGATTTAATGTGATAAAGGCCTTTCTCTGTGCTATATAAGGTTCAGAGTGACTTTTAGTCATTTGACGGAGGTTGCTCCAGTCTTTCATTTTTACTGTAACCATTGATTTTATTTCGTAATATTAAAAAAAATTCTGCAGGACTGAGCTGAATGCATTCTTCTTCAAGTGCCGAGACATTCTGGATCATAAATGAACATAGCTGAGAAAAGAATGACTTGTAATACATTGCATCATACTTAAAAGTAAAGTATGTTACTGCTTCCGCAGACAATAAACCACATTAAGGGAAAAAAGGGCTGCAAATATCTAAATATAGATAGATAGATAAATAAAAATTACGTATAAAATTGGGGAGAAGTGACCAAACCTAAATTTAGAGCGAGAACACTGCATCTTCATTCTCTGTCAGTGGCCGTACAAGGACACTGAACTCACTGCATGATTACTAAGTAGTTGACCAGAAAATTGTCATGTTCAAATTGTGTCCAGATGCCCTTGCATTATGGTGAACCAGATGAAATGGCTCTACTTTGAGAATGTGCTGGGATGTTCTCGAGTGAAAATGAATAACAGGGGCTTTTTCCTCATGCGCTGATACTCTCTGCAATGCTGGGAATTTGATCTGCTCCGTTAAAAGACATTTTCTAAGTTTGCACAATCTGTCACAGATGTATCTGACAGTTTGTGTTCGCATTTCTTCAAAACCGATGTCTTTCTCGTATATATCCAGCAGGGTTTGTGTAATTGTGCAATACGTTGCACAACAATATTAGATCATTCTGAAAAGGAAGTCCATCGCACTCATTTCCAGATTAATTTTTCCTTTCTTAAATCAACTTGCAATTACACCGAGTTCATTCAGTTCCTTGGGCGCTCTCCAGTTCGCGTGTAATGAACCTCTGTGGGGCCATCAGAGCTTCAGATGTGGTTGATAGTGGAAGGACATCTCTTAGTTTGACTAAATTCACAGCTGCACAACATGGGCCAGGAAATTCTCTATTAGCTTTTTAAAGCTTTCTGTGGGCCTGTGGAAAACGTACTATAATCTAATCCACCCGTGTGGTTTTGTAAATGTAATTAGAGCAGCCGCTGCTTGAGGTCGGCGATCTTGATTCTGGAGGTCCAAAGCTCATCTGCTCAGCTAACCGCAGGCCTAGTTGCTACAGACAGCAAAACAGCAAACAAATGAAGTAGTAATTATGACTGGCGTGACCTTTAATTTACAGATTAATGAAAATCTATTAAAAGAGGTATTTTGAAACCAATGTAAAAGCCTCTCACATAAATATATGGCTGGTTAAAAAAACACAAACACGCTCCGAGCTGCCAGTTTGAGCGAATGACAACGCTCACATCCCAGCGCTCAGGCGGTCTTTGCGTCAGGAGCAGAATTAGATATCGTTCAGTCCACTCTATCAGCCCTTTTCAGTAGCTGCGCTGAGCCAAATACTCCCCTGACAGCCAACTCACATGTGTTTTGTGGACAGGGACAATTGTCCTTTTGTCCTCGTGCATGGACTGCCTAATTCTGGCTCCTGTTTTAGAAACTACTACTTTGTGTTTGTGGCCTAGAAACTTTCTTGTATTTGGTGATGAAATGCAAGTTTGCTTTGTCCTGCGGCTGCATACTTTGATTAGGCAGGACAATTTGTTGTTTGTTTTTCAAATGAAGAGCCCCTGCTATTCTCTCCGACTCACTCAACACAGCTTGCGATGAAAGGAGGGAATAATCAAAGAGTTTGTGGCGGAGCTGGTAGAGATTGACGAGGGGAAGGCTAGTTTGTTTTACCTCATGCTGATAAAATGGATCAACCAGATCGTTTGAGCGTTGTGCAAGTTACTTCCAAACTCTAATACGTTATATAAGACTTGTTACTGCGTTTTAAAAGTAATTCCTTACATTACAATATTACTGATTCAAAATTGTAATGCGTTACATGACTCCTGTGTTACTTTTGAGTTACTTTCACCAAAAACATTTACGTTTAAACATTGTTATATGTTTTTATTGCATTTTAGGCAATAAAGGTTTAAAAAACCTTTTTCTAAATTAATTATCTTTGGGAAATCGATATATTAGGACATGGTGGATAACACCATATCTTACGTGAAGCTTCTCGTTTAACATCTGTGTTGCTAATAAACTGGCAGATTGTAGTTACAGTATCTGTGTGGTGTTGTGATGGGTAAAGGGGGCTGGGCTGGTTACCAAAAGTTAGCAGGTTTGAGGCCTGAGACTGCTGTGTAACCCCAGGTTGTTCCAGAAGGATTGTCCCAGTAATAAGTGCACAGTAAGTCACTTCGGATAAACGGATGTCTGCTAAAATGACTACTTGTATCCAAGGCATTCATTAAAAGGAGGGACGGGAAATAAGACATAACTGACAGCAACATGAGCTTACTTTGTGCTCTGGCTACAAAAGAGAGCTTTAGTTAAAAACAAATGAACAGTGGATTGTTGATTGGATGAAGAAAAAAAATGGGATTTAATTTACAAGTGATTACCAGATGCTCTGGCAGGTGACAAGCATCAAGACTTGTTTAAAGCTCAAAGTAGTTTAAAAATGCTTCAGGTTTGAATGTTTTATAGGCTTTACATGAAGACATACAGTTAAATGGCTTTATAAACCACTTAATTTAAAAAGAATGCCATCACCCACTGAATTTCTGCCCATTTTAATGCATGAATTACTCTTCATTCAACTTCCTGTGGAGTGTGGATGATTTGATTAGCAGGTAGCCTAGAGATTTTTGTTGGCAAGTTAATGCATTTAGCATGCACTTTTTAAAAATATTTGTTGTCTTGTGTTTTGATGACTTACACGTTGTTTAACCCCTTAATGTGTGCATGGAGAAACAGCTCCTCTTATGACCGTGCACTTTACGCATTGATTCAGAGAGGCACCTAAAAATATCGTTCTCCAGAGCCGGATCAAAGCCGGGGTCAGCTCCTCCGTGAATCCCGCCCTACCGTTTAGCCTAAATAAACCGAAAGGAGGGGCTTGTCCGCGACAGGGAAGCGAAGGGTCCCGTGGTGAGCGCAGCAGAGCCGTGTAGTGTGTGTCAGGTTTCATTCTGAGAGAGACTTAGGCGCGCAACAGTCAGACAAACCCGTCAAATGGCACGACCGAAGCACACAGACTCCCACTAGAGCCCGAGCTCACTCAACCATTATCTCCATGCGCTTGGATGAGCAGCATGCCTCAGTCGAGGTCGTTTTGAAGATTGATATTTTCACGTGAAGCGCGGTTTAATTGCCTGGAAGGAGAACTTTAATCAGTTTATTTGTACACGAGCAGTGGTGGATAAACATCATATAGCCTACACAAGTCTCACAGACATGGAGGACATGAAATTGCGAGTATCACCCCAGTCCAGTCTGGAGAGGACCTGCGTCAAGCATCCCTGCCAAAAGCGCCTTTTGACGAACTGGAAGGACGTGTGCGCAGTGTGCGTGTGTTTGATCTCGTTTGGAGTTTGTGTGTTGCTCTACCTGAGGACGTCAGACCTGCAGTCCAGGGTACTGAGTTTGGAAAGGGACAGAGACCCGCGTATCTCCAGTTGGAGCTCTCTGGAACAGGTGGAGACTGTCCTGTGGAGTCGAGTGGATCAGATATTGGAGGAGGTGAGCGGTGACTTTTTTTTCTCCAGACGTTTGTCCGTGGTTGTAATAATATCTTGTCATCCATAGACAACTATTTGCTTGAGTCATGAGTGCGAGGACAGAGCGAAAGAGAAGATGTTCATGTTGTCTCACCTTGTTGAAATCTCAAAGAGAGGTTCGAAGTGCGTTCAGAAAGTTTAATATGCAGAGAGAGGCTTTAGAGGGAGAAGATGAGGAATATGTTCTTTCTGGATCTACGTGTTAAAATATGTTTTTGAAGGCGGAGAAATTGACCACCGCGTCCTCTCCAGTGTTTGAGTTTGTTTATTGGCCCTGGCGCGTTTGTTTACGCACTTTCACTGAGCACAGTTTGAGCTCTGAGGACTTTCAAACGCTCGGAATAATTCGCTTATGATTACTGTGACCAGATTTCTTGGCCTTTTTGAGATCTGTTTATTGATTATTATTTAGAATTATTATTATTATTTTCTCGTTTTATCTCATTTACTCAGTTACTAAGACAAAACGCAAAAAATAATTACTACTTCATTTTTTTAGTTTAACTGACAGAGTAAATAACTTTTATACTGATCTTAAAGTCACTGGTTAATATTAATATTTGACCTAATAAGTGCCCTTCGCCTTCACACATAAGTTATACATAATTAAATCCTGATTAATAAATTAAGTTAGTATGTATTATAGCTCTTCAAATGCCAGATCAGACTCTTTTACGTGGCTCAAATTTTTCACATCCTCTTTAGCATTGCTCTAGAACAAGTGTCTATAAATAACACAATCATATTGCCAAATTTTTGCTGTCATTTTGACACATCCATTAGTCTGTCTTGATAAAAGCGCACATAGTTGATGTGATCCAGAAGATGCCCCCAAATTAGACTGACTGGATTTTAAGCGAAGTCTGTTCAGCTACTGAAAGCTGTGACTGTTGTTGTTTAGCAAAACTGTTATTTGGAGCATGCAAGACCTGCTGAACACATTGTGTCGCCATTTGACCACCTGTTTTACATCAACAATCAAGCAGTTAGGGCTCTCGCCAACTTCAGCGCTGCGTCTGTGTAGAATAAGATTGAGCTTGAAGTGGTGAGGTGGAGAAAAGTGAGATATATATATATATATATATATATATATATATGCTGTATGTTGCCTGCAGCAGTGGTCCCTTCATACTGGCCTCTGGTGGTTCATCACCTAGCTGCATGTAAAATATTTGAGGTGTTAAAAGTATCTTGGGTCAAATATTGCTCAGGGAAAGGCTGCCATCTCACTATCAGCGGTTTATAAAGTAATAGAGTCTGCAGAGGATGATGGAGGTGAATATGTAGTGTGGTAATGAGAGTACGCCAACTGGAGTAGAGGCAGCCAAGAGTGAGTCAATCTGTGTACGGTATCTGAGTAATGTTGAGTCATTTACAGGTGGATCTCACTGAAATATATGAATTTGATTTGCTTATTAGAAACTAGGCACCTTTCAGGCATTTTAACATGCAAAAGCAGATAAAGAATTGCAGGCTTATTGCAATGAGAATGTAATGAGAGTCATCCTTCAGAATAATAGCAATTATTAGTAAAATGTTTACATGCATTACAGTAATGAGAGTTTTGTAGGACAAATGCTTAACTGTAGTGAAAAACAGTTTTGTTTAATAGTGATGGGCCTTTGAAAAGCATCGGAAATGTGTTTAACTCAGGGGTGTTCTGTTATCAAGGGCAGATGTTTCTAATAGACATATTGACAACCAACGTTTCAGCATCACCATAAAGTTGCATGTATATGTCTCCATTAAAACTGAGAAACGTATACATTGGAAGTGCCTGCTGAAGGTTAGAGTGGCGCTGATTTCACAATTTATAACAGAACTTGCCTTTAGGGGTGTAATCAAGATCTGTTCAGGGGGAAAGTAGCTAAACGTGAGCGACGGAGAGAGAATGAAAGAAATGGAAAGAGAGATAGAGTTTGGCCTGCAGGCACAAAGTCTGGGGTCTTAGTAGTAAACGGGCATTGGAATTGTAAAACGTTTTGTCATCCTTTCAAAATAGATTGTTAAAACCAGATCAAATACTGGGCATCGAGTTACCATTAAAGCTGGGAGGCAGAGAATGTCACCTCCCTCCCAACCTATCCCTGCAAGCCTTGGGCCATCAGCTGTCTCATGCCATTACCAAAGCCTTACCATTTACATCACGTCATCTTAAAGTCAGCATGAAACATGTTCGCAAACCATTTCACTTCCATATGTTGGTGAAAATAACTGATCTAAATATTGATTTTCACAGCGCTGCCATAGAAGAACCATTTTTTTGGTTCCCCTAAAAAACTTTCAGCAAACATTTGAAAAATAAACAATATTTCTGTGTAAAGAACATTTCAGTGATTTTTTCCTAACTGGTATCATGGCATAAACATACCTGGGTGCACTTTTTAGCAAGACACGAAAAATATGCCAAATCACTTTAAATCTTTATGGGATTTGGTGTAGGGCATGTTTGCAACATGATAGAGCATTAACTTTTGGCAACAGTCCACAGATATTTCAATTCTGAACCGCCACAATACATACCTATATCAACTTAATAAAACGTGCCAGGGTTCACATATTGATCCTGTGTTTTAGTGCCACTCGGTGCCACAAATGGTGTAGCACTAAAGTGCACAGAGGTGCATACTAAAAATGGAGGACAGTTCGTGATGTAGAATTGACTGAATTGTAAAAAGTGGGTGTTTCATTCCAAAATAAAGCCAGGTGGTGAAAAAAAAAGTCTTCGTCACATCAGTCGAAAAGGAGTCGTTTCAGAAGTTATTACTTTCTGAAGAAATATTACAAAAACAAACATTTTTTTCTCTTTGGAATAACGTGCACATATGAATAGTGCACAATAAGACCAGCGATGCATATTAACAAATCAAATAGGGTCATTGTAAATTTCATGTTGACTTTAAGAACACCTTTATTCGAGCATAAAGGAACGCACCCTACCAGAATTAAACGCTTCAGTAACTAAACGTGCTTCAAAATGAAATCAAAGTCTTTGTTGCTTTAGATCTTGTTCAAGGTGCTTCCCGTCAGCGTAACCCTTCATGCTTACTTTTCATCACTGGTTATTGTTTGCTCAATGTGACTTTGCATTATCGTTTACGAGAGCTCTTAGTTTGAAGTGAAATGGGGTTTTGGATGCATCATGGTTTGATGTTTCAAAAAAACCTGAAAATGCTTAGAACGTATATTAAAGAAACATGTTATTTGGGAACGCAGCACTGGAAAATCATGAGTTAAAGCTCTGGCACTATCCCTGGACATTGCTCCTGTGGAAAAGCAGTTTACGCACAGCACAGGTTCCCTCCAAATTGTAATGCATTTTCCACGGCTTCTGTGCTCACGGAAAACAACCGTTTGTAGGTTAACCCTGCTGTCACACGTACAGTATATTCTCATTTAAGCATTCCTTAGGTTTTCCTTTTCTTCTTAACCTCCATTAGCTCTTTCTGTTTTACAATATCTGTAGAGCTGCCCATTTCAGTAGTGTGGAAAAACTGCTACAATAGCTTGTAGTGTCTGAGAGCGCTTTAAGTGAAGACTTCTCCAGCTGGGAAGAGGGTTTGCCAGTATCAACCAAATAAAGCCCTGGAACCATCGATAGTTAATATAAACTGGGGAAGAAAAATGTCTGATAGCATCCTTATTTAGCCTGGTATTTAAATATTAGAGGACAGGCATGACCTTTAATACCACAATGCAGACGGCTGACAAACTTTACAATTCAGTCATAAATGTAGCCAGTCAATGATCTTTCTAGCAGTGAAATGGCTTTACATACAGTGGGTTATAGCTGCGGTTTTGTAACTTGGGCTAAAAATACAGCGGTAGCTTGGTTTAATGTCTCTTTTATGGAAATTAAATTTTTTAAAGAACACAAGCTGTTCTTTAAATCCTGTTCATTTATATAGTGCTTGCTTGGGTTCCTTCAGTACCCTGGAGTTTCTAACAAATTGGTTTACTAGTGCAAATAGTGACCTACATACATTGTTAATCAAATAACTAACACGTCACCTGTCAGTGTCCTGCTGCTAATAGAGCAAACGGCTCCAAAAGCTATGCAGATACAATAGAAGTTGTGCCCCGGTGAAGGTCGGAGCGCCAGATATGTTTGTTACGCTTCATAGGTCAATGTAAAAATAGCTTTTCAGTGGGTTTAAAAAAAAACACTTTTTCAAATGGCATGTAATATATTTAAATGTTTTATAAATACTAAGAAATAGTTTTCTTTTTTATGTTTATATTATTTTAATATTATATATATACAGTACTATTAACGACTGGACTAATAATGCTGAAAATTGAAAATAAAACTAATTGCATTTAGACGTTTTACTAATATTTCACAATTTTACAGTAAATATTAAATGCAGCTTTGGTAAGCATAAAGGAATTATTTCAAACATTAGCTACCCAAGCTTTACTATACTATTGGATTCAACTTTTGCGTTTGAAGAACAAATAACTAACACCTACTACAGTAGATTTTTTTATTATACCTTACATACAATGTGTTCGATTTCTGCACGGCTGACTTCAAATGTTCTGTTTGCTTATTTCTAGAAATTAGCAGCAAGTCTGCCGAAGATCCGGGCGGCTCGGGATGCACCTCACAGCTGCGTCTGTCCACCAGGTATGTTTCTTAACCATCTTTTGTCTGCAAGTGTGTTAAAAAATGCTAATGTTGCAAGGATAGAGATGTGATGGACTAGATCTCATTTCCCATGTAATGTAAATGAGTGAATTGAGCCTCATCTTCGCATCCCGTTCACTGGTGACCTCAGACTGGCATTGCTGTGGTGACAGGTGCAGTTGTATTTTCGGGTGCTGTTGGCAGTCATTGCTTTCACTTTGTATTTGAGCGGGTCGTGATGCAAGCCGGAGGGTTGGGATGGCATCATCTGGCTGTTCCTGAGCGCAGGGAACAGTCAACAAGGTTCACAGAGTACAACTAACAAGTCACATCCGTATGTCAGACAGGGCTCGTTAACTCTTTGAGGGTTAAAAAAAAATATATATATATATATACTAAGTTTTTATAGTTAAAAGTAATTAATATTATAGAAGATTAATTATTGAATATCTAAAAATATTTTTGAAATGTACAAATTAGATTATATATATATATGTATATATATATATATATATATATATATATAAAATAAAATATGATAAGTTATAGAATTATTTATA
>JAUCNO010001053.1:11151619-11164924 GCA_032353835.1 Enteromius viviparus
ATTAAATATATAAAACAATTTAATAAATAAATGTATTAAATTAGATTAAATTGACTGTCAAATGATTAAAAGCATCCACAATAAAAGTTTTTGTTTACATAAATTATGTATATAAGTACGAACACTTATACATTTAAGAAAAATGTTATGTTTATATATTAAATGTATTATATAATATGAAATATAACATAAATATAAAAGTATATACATGTAAATATTTTCAATATGTATATTTTATGTGTGCGTATGTATATATGCATAATAAATATACAAAGTGCACATGCATATATTCATTAAACAAAACCTTTAATTTTGGATGTGATTAATCATTTAACAGCACTAATATATATATGTGTGTGTGTGTGTGTGTGTGTATATATATCTATATATAATAGAAATGGTAGAAAGAATACATACTAAATGAATAATATATTATATAATTTTTATAAAATTTATACAGTTTTATATATACAAATATTACAGAGTATTAAATTTCCAAGCAATTTAGAAATGTATAAATTAGATATAAAATAATATATTTTTTTAAATATATATGAAATCATAATTAATTACACACATATTAATTTGGCCTTAATTCTAATAGTCTTTCACTTTTCCTGCTAACAGCGAAGCTCATTTCACCTTGCTTTCCTAACATAACCTCCAGATGTCAGTCATTAGACAACCTCTTGTGTTATAGCCTGTGTGTGTGAATTTACACATCTCTGAGAACCCTTCCAGATGGTACAGACATCTCCTTGTTAATTAGGCTAGTCAGTGCTAGTCATTGTTGTGTTAACTGAGTGGGAAGTGACTTCAGACAGCGTAGTGAAACCAGTTTAAGATGGACATGTCTTGGAAAGGCACTTTCGAACCAGGTGTGGGGACCATTTAACAGCAGGCATCCCAGATAATGGCCGTGTTGCTTGTTTATTGCTGTGCCGTGGGAGAGTGTCTGATCTCGCAATACACCATTTGATGTAAACCAGGCAAAATACTGTATCAGCATAAAACATGTCCATTACCTGGAAATACAGTACGGTTTGTATACATCGTGGACATTTTTTTGTTATGCATGCATATAAGTACTATGTGTGTGCAAGGAAGTGTCCACAAATATTTTGGTCCCCATGTGGCCAGCTGCCGCTTGTCAATCATTTCAGCACGCAGTGTTCAGATGGCTTCCATTCCATTGTTTATTTTGAGTGCTCAGCGGTGGGTAATAGTCTGTGACTCCTTCATCAAACGCACAGACTCACTTGTATACGTATAGCATTGATTTAATGTTTGGGCTACAGTTGAGGCGTAATAACTGCTCTATTCACAAAGGTGTAGTTGTACGAACCCATACACAAAATAGTGCTTTAGCGTATTGTTAGCGCTTCCTCTTCCAAGTTCATAAAGAATGCTATGTGTATGTCATGTGCAGTTCAGCCCAAGGACAGTATATTATTATTCTTGGCTTGGCGTGTTTAAGTGAAGATGATGTGTGACTGTCTGTGAGAGTACTTGGTGCTTTTATATACAGTTTTTTAGTTTTAATTCTGTGTTTAGTCCGAGCCTGTTCCTCTTCAAGTGCTACTAAAACAGCTGGCATATGGGCTTGGGGAATGTTTCAACACATCCAAATGAGTTTATTTTTTCTGATTTTGCCAATCCCAAGGGGCTCCAGAGGTTAAGTTCACTCAACTCGTGTTTAAAAACCCATTTGGCTCATTTTCGTTCACTCGGAAATCCTCCAAGATTTGTTTTTATTAACAAAGTCAGCGTCGGTTCATACACGCAACTGTTTACCCTCCAGCACTGCACGTTTCAGCACTAAAGCAGTAACAGTGCCACGCATTCTTACTCTGAAGAAAGATATTCACCATCTTAGAGTCATCTTTACACTGCAGGTATGAATGAGCTTCTGTGGATTAAAGGGCTGCATGATATTGGAATTAACTGAAATTGTGATGTTGTGTTTTTCTTCTATATATATATATATATATATATACAGGAATTTTTACCAGATGATTTAAATAGCTGTGTTTGGGGAGAATAACTGGTATGTGCATCTGCATAAAAATAAAATAAAATATATACAGTATATAGGCCACATTCACAAAGCAGCATAATACGGTTGTCACTTCTGTATTTGGGATTATATATTCTTTCTTTTTTTTCCTTTAATGCATGATTTGGGGAAAAAAGTGAAACTAAAAAATACTATTTCATACTGTTTTGGCTTATTCAGTACACTGAAAACATTATAGAATTTTACAACAAAAGATAAGGGATTGCAAACAGTTTAGTTTAGCTAGGTTTAAATTAAAAAAGGAAGTTAGTCTACAAAACGTATTTAAATGAGCTAAAAATACATAATATAAAAAAATCAACCAAAGTAAGAAATATACCACAATAATACTATTGCATTGTAACATATACAAAAAAACAAGTATTTCATGTAAATTTTTTTGTTTTGTTTTGTTATTTGTTTGTATAAAGAAAAAAAATAAAAAATAATAAATATATATATATATATATATATATATATATATATATAAAGTTTTGAACAGTATTATAGAATATTAATTATTAAATATCTAAAAATATTTTTGAAATGTACAAATTAGATTATATATATATATAATAAAATATGATAAATTATAGAATTATTTATAAAAATATAATATTTATATAAATAATATATAAATATATATAAAAAAATTATAACTATAAAAGCTGCATTAATATTTGTGCCTTAATTTCAAACATCAAACCACTTAACTTTTACTACAATAAATGTTTTTTTTTATATAATATATGATGTTTAAGTAAATTTCCTAAATCCTGAATTCATGAATATTTTAAACCTTGATTTATTTAACCTATGAGTATTATAATACACAGATAGACAGACTGCATGAAACCAACACGCAAGGTAAAAGAAAATATGGTCCAGATAACATTAATACAGGTTCACTTACAGCGAGGATAAAAATGATTAATGCGACCACAGCTTGTTTTGTGCGGTGATTTATTAGCTGCCAAGAGCGTTGAAAAGACTTTAGAAACCAAACACTCAAAACAAACCAGCTGAAACGACCTTAATACTTTAATAAATATTTAAGTACATTTCTGTCTTTGATTTTGTTTACTTTTGTACGATAAACATTTTTTGGTTGTTGAGTCGCGCTTGGTAAAACCAGCGGCACTAGTTTCTAAGTGTTTTAGGTCAATATTCAGCACGTGTGTTGTTTAGCTGTGACCTTCTGAGCAGATGTGTATATATAAACACCATTATTAAGAAAATGTCATCCGCGGCTTATCGTAGATGGCTGGATGTGTGACAGTTCTGTTAACAGTGACTGAGGCAATGTCGCTATTTAGTCATCGGAGAAAACAAGAACGTAGAGTGTATACATAAAGACAATGATTTATAGCTCTCAAAAAATGTTTGTGGGACGGCGTGTTTATCTGCCCAGCCTCTTCGCTGGTATCGAAGGGTGACGTGAAAACCAAATGCACGCGTCTGGAGGTGTGAATGAACTGTGTAGACAATCGTGGCATACTGATGGATATGATGCTCTTTGTTCTAGCAGAGATTTGTAAAAACAATCCCGGAGGCGCTTACTGCCAACAGCTTTGTCAGTGTACAGGAAAACTCCCATGACAGTTAGATTGAATCCAGGCCCAAGCACCCAGAATGCTCTTGAATCCACACATTGTTTCCCGAGAAGCTGAATGGCACTTTCTTGGACGAAGTAGTAGGAAACAGAGAGAAAGAAAGAGACGGCTTCTATGTACCCCCCCATTGCACTTATTTCTAGAGAAAACCAAAGAGCCGATAGCTTGAAGGGTTTAGCGTCTTTGTGACTTTTTTCCAACCGCAGACCAGCATGGGCGGCTTTAGTTGTGTCACCAGGGGTCGTAGGGGATTGAGTAAGAGTGCTATCTTTAAACGTGTTCATCACAAACACCTCTCTGTTGGATTGTTTTTGGTGCCATAAAGAGCGCCACGATGGATTTCATTGCGTGGGATTAATCACGAGTATAACAGGAAGGGTGAGAGGCCTCTAAAGCCCCAAGCTTCACTGCAGGAAGTGACATTTGGCAGTATACCTGGATGCGCCCCGAAGAGAAGCCATATCTAGCATGTGTAATCGGAGCTGGACTCCGGGAACTTGATGTATGACATATTTGCCATATTTAACATCCCCATCATCCCAAAATGCTCAACGCAGCCAAGAGCAAAAGTGTGTTGCTCAGAGGGTGATTGAGTTCTCAGTTACACTTCAATTAATTAGCAACTCGAAGGTTTTCCTAATATGACTAAGTAGAAATAAAAATAAACACAAATGAGGCAATTGTTGACAAACAGCAGGAGTACTAAAATGCAAATGCCTAGTCTAGCCAGAATTTGGTGAGAAGTATTTAACAACTTTGGATTGTGTACTTTAGGCTACGTCTTCACTAATCCGAATAAATTAAAATGGCATTTTGGTCTAAAAACGTTCCGCGTCCACACTATCGTTTTCAATTGTTGAGTTGATCATCCACGCTTAAATGACTGAAAACACTTACGTTCCTGTATTGCGCAAGTGTGAAACGTAAGACGATTCGATCTGCGTCACTTCCATCTGCTGTTTATTTACTTACATTATGTCTTCTCTGAAGCAAAGCTATCTGGGCATGTACAAACTCATATTACTCTTTAATAGGGCTGTCAAAATTGACAGCAAACAAAACATCTGCTGTACAATGCCGTGCGCCATTAGTTGAAATGGTCACATGATTGCATCATATGACTAAAATGCGTCATCGTTTTCAAAAGCCTCCGTATTCAAAGTCCACACTGCGACGCGAAAACTGCGTTTTCAAAAAGTTAAATTTTCCTTGACAAAAACGCTGTCTCAGTGTGGACAGAAGGCCAAAACGGCGAGAAAAAGATGCGTTTTCAAACGAAAACATATTAGTGTGGACATGGCCTTAGTATCTCGGCAAGTCTGAGCACAGTTTGAAAACTTGTATTGATATCCAGAACCTAGTGAGATGACTATAGAGTATTTTCTCATTAGATGCTCTACATTTTAATCTAACTAAAAAAAAAAAAAAGATTAAAGAAACAGAATTTGTGGAATGGGTATCTGAGGGTTGTGCATAACCTAAAACAAACTTTAAAAAATGTTAAATATTGTTTAAATGTTGTAACTATTATTAACAAAAACAAACAAACTAAAAACCTATTGGAAATACTATTTTATTTAATTATTTGAATATGCAAAAAATAAAAAGCAATATATTATAAAATCAGATCTATTGTACATTATGGAATATGTTATAATCAAATGGATCTATTTAAAAAAAAAAAAAAAATTCTGGTCTTCTCCATAGCTAATATAATTATTATTAAATGTGCCTTTCCGTTACTCTTCATATTGCAAAAATAAAAATTGTGAATTGAAAATGCACTCAATGGTCAATTTCACAAAAAATCCCATAAATATGGCAAAACAACGTGAAGGGTCCTCCATTGCTTTCAGTTGTTTTCCTTAATGTAATGGTTTGCATGCATATATAAATTTATTGTATATTTTTTTACTTTTACTGGAGCACCAAACCCCATCCCTACCCTAAACCTACCCACCTCTGAACAATATAAACACACACAGGCAAATGCAGTCACATTGCACAAACTAATTACAAACAAGTCGTGTCACATTCCAAATCTTCTGAAGACATATGAAGTCTTTATGTGAAGAAGGGAGAAAAACAGACTGCAGCAGCAGACAGGAAGTACACAGAAGAGGGAGACAGCGACTATATCTATTCCTCTCAAAAATCAATCGTTTTACCTCAAAAGACTTGGAATATTAATATCTTTCAAATAAATTATGACGGTATCTGCTTGCTATATCTATTTGTATCTTGCTATATGTTTTATTGACAGGTGGTAGGTTTAGAGGGAGTTTCCTATTTTAACAGAGGACCCTTCACGTGGAAAAGTGACTAAAAAGGGTACCTTGAGCTTCAAAAGCGACGCAAAAGAGTTTTGACCAATGTTAGAATACAGTGTAATGCTGTTGCATTGCATACGGCACACAATGTCAGAGTTGTCCGAGCGTCTCTACAGCTCCCACAGGGATACGGTGCACACGGCAAATGGCATTCTGGGCATTCAGAAAACGCCCAATGCATTGCCTGATGACAGACCAATGCAGACCCTCAGGACCGGATCAAAGGGCTCTGCGGTGTGTTTGGTAAGAGAGAGAGAAATACACAGAAAGATTAGAAGCAACCTCACAGTGCTCAAATTAACTAGTACATTAAAACCAGTTGATACAATCTCTCGAACAGCACAAGAGAAGAAGGAAAGGAAAATCACGCTCTAGCAGTTGCAGTTAAAAATGCCTTAATGCTCTTGTAAACAAGAGGCATCCTCTGATCCTCACAGCGGGGTCAGGTGAAAGGGTCGTGCTGCTGGTTATTTAAGGAGCTCCAAGTTCACCTTGACATGTCTGCTGACAGGAAGAGCGGCTTCGGATCTCGTTTCCTTGCCCGTGATTACTTTACACCACAGCTGCCAGAGAGCAGCCTTTACTTAGGAGAGGTGTAGTCTGTGAGTCATGACCGACACAGACAAGAGAGCTTCAGATGGACACAGAGAGTCTGTGAGAGAAACCAGCGTTGGGAAAACTCAAGACTGGGCTTGCTTCATGAATGTGAATCGATATTGTCGATGCATTTGTTAACTTGAAATGATGAGTTTATCTGTTTCTGATGACTGAAAATACTAAGTTACATTTGAATGATTCACAACCTGATAATTGGTTTTGTCCGTGAGAGAGAGAGGGAGTAATGTGTCTGTTTTTCACATAACACATGTTGAGCTGGATATTTGTTCCTGATGTCCTCACAGAAGATATCCACTTTGTATATTTGACTCTAAACAGTTTGAATCTTGTAGAAATATTTGCGGCTCGAGTCAATGATGGCATGAGGAATCTTCACTCCAAACAAAAGCAAATGCAGTATGAAAATTCAGTGGTTAAATTCTGGGAATGTTACTGGAGTAAGTAGTTTGAGGAAATGCACGGTCGGCCAAAAACAAGCAGATGCATCGTAGTGACTTTAGGTGTAATCAAAACCCAACTCCATTTAGCCTGTCATAAAAATACAGTCTGTAATGAAAAAATGTACATTGTCTGGAAATCTTGCAATATTATTTGAGCTGTAACAATGCTATGGCCCTCAATTTAAAAATCCCGAGAGGTATGAAAATTGTTTCCTAGAACTGAGTTTACATAATAGCTGAATAATGATGCGTAGAATTATACACATATGAAAAAATAAACCAAACGTGCAAATAATTTAGCTAATTGTCATATTGTCAACATTCCCCCTCTGCTTGTATATTCTGATTTGCTACGACTCCAAAAATAGACACCTCAGGACAAACAAACTGCAACATACAGCGTGATTTTGGTTTACAAACAATTGTGTCACTGTTGGTTTGCTTGAACAAACTTTGAAGTGACCACAACATGTTGAAATCTGTGCAGACGTCATTAATCTACTCTTTCACTCTCTGGGAACATTAATAAATTATATGAGTAAGTAAATCTAGATAATAACGTGTCCTTTTGCATTTTTCTCAAAGAGAAGATTTCTCGCAAATATTTTGAACAAGGCAGAAATTCATGCAGGTTTAGATTTTCTTTGGACATGAACCAACAAACACAAACATCTTCCCACCAGCTCTTAGATTCAGAGAAATTTTAAGTTCTTTTGCAGATGGTGATAAAAATTAGAAGTAAACTGAACCGAAGCAATCTCCCGGCTGAATATAACTGATATCAAATGCTGTGCAAACTCATTGTGGTCACCTCTACTGGTCTTTTTTTAAAATAGGCTGGTTTAGAGGCTGGAAGTATAACTTTAGTTACCTAAATCATTCTACTTTAACAGAGGATGTGTGTTTGTGTCTCCTGCTGAACACACTTTGTACACTCAGCTTTTGGAAGAGATACAGAGTCTAAAAATGTGCTTTGAAAAAGGATTGCAGTGAAAAATTGTCTGTGGCTGTGGTCAGGGCACATAAGGTCAGGCTGGCACTGGTCCATCTGGTGCTGGTCAACCAATCAAATTGTGCACTCATAATTTAACTAAATAATATCATATCTATTTATATTATAGACTTAGATCTAAATGCATAAGGCAAATTTATCAGATTACATTTTTTATTTAAAAAATCGAATATATTAGGAAAAGAATATGCTTTATATTCACTAATAATGTGCACATTTCACAAAGGTTGGCAACTCATTTAAAGTTATACATATGTTAATTTGCTATAAAATTTATATTTGTAAAATGAATGTAAAATGATGACTAAATAGCTTTTTTTTGATGTATGTCAAGGTACTGTATGGATGGAAAATGTGGTTACAGCTGCAGTGTGCCTTACAATAGATGTTAAACTGAAATTTTATTGAATAGGACTCTTCGTAAAGCCAATACTGAAAAAACCCAAATCTATTTAGATTATGTTCCAGATCACTGAAGAACATCTTATCGTAGACTGACTGTAAGATCTGCATTCACTCCAGGAGTCTGATAGTCTGGTATCATAAACCAGTGTGGTTTGTGTGCATGTGTGTGTGTGTGTGTGATTCATGGTCCTGCTCCCCTGAGGTCGAGTGTGTGCTGGTATCGTGGGCTGAGGCCTCACGGCTCGCAGCAGATTTCCTGTGGGCATCAAGGTGCATTCCCTTCACTGCTGCTCACAGGGAGCTCGCTCACTTCTTATGTTAACAGCTCCGGGCAGACGTCCAAAAACAACAGTTTTTATTGAATTTGAAGGAAGAAAAAAATCCCCTATTGGACTATATTTTGTTCCTCGGGCTATTGCTTTAACGGTAGTTGAAATTGTAGTAGCACATTTCTAAAGGTCGTGTGTCACCTTCTTTAGTCTAAGACTAATTAAGTGCTTGAAAGTCTTAGCAGAAGAGGATGTCGCCAGCATGGCCCCCTGCTCGGAGGCAAGTCCCAGCCCTTAACTCCTTCAAATATGGCTAGGTTTGCTTTACATGGCATTCCATACAATATATATCACCTTGCTGTGCTCAAGTCAAATGATAGGCATGCTAATTATTGCACTGCGTTTTTAGTACTTTACTACTAATTTAATCAACTCATATTTGTCATTCATGTACAAAACAGAATGATAAAATAATATAGTGCTTTCATATGTTTGCATATTGAATTTCTCCTAAATGCTAAAAGATTTATATTGACTTTTGCAATGGCAGAATTACATCTGGGCATTTGTAAATAAAATAAATGTAAATATTAATGAATAGTAATATAAATAATGATTTTGTTACAGTAGGGATACCAAATAATATTTTTACATGCCTTGAAATATAATTGTAGAATAGTATGGTTAAGGTTTAACTGATGATGCAGTATTAACTAAAATATAACCAAATTTCAGTTCATGTCAGAATATTTTTATGCATGTTCTTTTTATATTGTGCTGAGTTAGGTTAGAGGAGGTTAATGGTTCCTGAAGGCATGTAAATACAGTATAAATCTGATCTGTTAAATTCTCTGTATTATTAATCATTGGTGGTTCGTACTGAAGCACAGAGACAGAGTCAGTATAAAACGCTAAGCAGACTCATAAAACATGGGTTTTTTAGATTTTTCAGTAATTATAGTCCCGCAAAGCGCAGGTTTTATTTTCTGCTACGCTGCGATTGGAATCAGACAAGGGTTTGCTGGACAAGTCAGATACGAATCTGATATCATCAAGCTTCTGGCTAACACAATCAGCCGGAATCTGTGCAACATCTAATTTAAAGATTTTTGTTGCTAGATTTCGAACAGTATGAAGCAAAGGTATTTCATAATGATAAAAAGAAGTCTTCATGCATAATCCTCCAGTCTTTCAAGCATGCATGGTCCCAAATAATGAAGAAATCAGTCCTCTTCTGACTAAACCCTTGGCATCAA
The DNA here is from genome assembly GCA_032353835.1 of Enteromius viviparus. NCBI lineage: Eukaryota > Metazoa > Chordata > Actinopteri > Cypriniformes > Cyprinidae > Enteromius > Enteromius viviparus. Next base: position 11,161,619 of record JAUCNO010001053.1, read on the forward strand.
CGCTGCTTTTAGGCTAATAAGGACTAAAACAGATGGCCCAGTATGAAACGACTCACGTAGATGACTTACCTCTCTCTTTTATGTCCACATCAGGCACTTATTTAGTAAATCGTCCTTGGAGCCATGCTTATGTCATTTCCTATGAAGTTCAGTCGCCTTTTCATATGAGACCAGAAATCATTAGGTCGGTGACGTGCATGTTATTATCGAGAGGCATTTAAAAGGATTAGGTCACTTAAAGGCAGCAATTACTAGTTATTAATTTAAGGCATGTCATAATATGAAGTTTGACTTATACTATGTATTCCACATGATTCATAAATATAATTTCATCTACTGTACATGTGCAATGTGGATAGTTTGTTGTTTAGTGCTTTTCAGTAAGTTCAGTAATGTTTTAATTCATTGTTTTCTAATATTGTGCAGTTTTTACAATTTAAAATCTCTGTTTAATTTTAACATATTTTAATGGTGATGCTAAAGCACTATTACTACAGTCTTCAGTCTTACATGATCCTCCAGAGATCATTCTGATATTCTGCTCAAGACACATTTCTTATTATTATCAATGTCGAAAACTGTGCTGCTTACAAAAAACAAACAAACCCCAAATAGATTTAGTCTTTAATGTAATTTTTGATCAAATCAATGCCTCCTTGCTAAAAAAAAAGCATTGATTTCTTTGCAAAATCACATGAAATTAACTTTATCTTTACAGGAAAAATATAATAAAACAACAGCCTCATGCAAAGCATTTCTGGGGGGAAAAAAAGAAAAATGTTGATGTTCTGGTTCCCAGAATGTTTTATGTGTTTCTATGTATATATTTTACAGTGTATGGTTTTTCTACTTGTTCTAACCAATTGATACATTTAAAAAAAGTAACAAAGATTTTAATATAGCTTACAGGTTTGCAGCTCAAATGTCTTTCCAGCTCTGCACATTTTGGTCGTCCTATTGACTCTTTTTCCACAGAGTGACAGGTTTAAAGTTGCATTGGTTTAAGATTGGTGATAACCACCAAAGACCGCTGCTAATTCATCTGAACAATATCTGTTTCATGGTAGAGGAACTCCTGGAGGCTCACATTGAGCTCTGACCTCTCCTGCCCTTCAGTCAGTGCTGATTACCTCTAATCCTGTGATGTACTTATAGGAATGGACGTCGGAGCCTTTTGATTTGTCAACACTACACAAATCCAGCAGTTTTTATAGACCTGTTTTTGTACTTATTTTGATTAGGTGAACTTTATTTGCTCTACTGTTCCACTGCGTTCCACTTCAACTTCCCCAGTGTCCAACCACCCATAATCCCCAGTTTTCTCCCCCCATCCGTGTAAAGCACTTAAGAACTAATTTGGCCCATTAAACAGATAGGCAGCATTTCCTTTCCTTTGTTTGACCCGTCAAGTCTGAGAGCTTTGTCCCCTTCTATCTCTTTTTCTCTGTTTACCAAAATCAGCCATTTTCTCAATCCCTCTCCTCCTCTGTTTTTCACCCCCCTCTCTCCTCCTCTCTATTTTTTCCAGACATATTAAAGATGACTTCTACCTTCAAGTCAAAACGAGGACAGAATCATGAAAGAAATAGGGTTTAATTCATGTTATTTGCTACAGAGTTACGGTTTTCTCCAAGGTCTTTGATGTTTTTATCAGCACACCCTCAGGTCATTACCAATTTAGTGTATAAAATTGCCTACATGTCGTTATGTGCAACACAACCAACATTTCAGACATTTTTAATGAAGTTCAATCACATTTATACACTGTGTGAAACACTCATCAAAGTTACTTTACCTATTTATTTGTATACATAATTTTATTAATTTAAAATATTACACATTGTGTAAATTGGACAGTAATTTTAAATCTTTAGTAGTCTTTGAACACTGGCACGTTTGCTTGGCCAATGCATTCTTGATCCCTGTACAAAGCCTCAGCGCTCGATGCGATAGCCTTCAAATGTCTGTGCCATTAAACCACATGTCATTATTCAGGTTGCTAACTATATACTAGAATCTCTAGTTGCTTCACAGTCAAGGGTGTTGACCTAATGCGCCTTGTGGCAACACTAAGAATACCACACACACTTCACATATGAATATCTGACACATTTTAGGAAGCTACAGCGTGTGAAATTACTATACATAATAAAGAAGTTATTTATCTCTCACTGCCTCAAAGTACTGCCCTCAAATAAGCAAAAACATCCTCTAAGATGAGCAGTGGGTTTCCTGAGCTCAAGGTTTGTGGGATTACCAAATTCATAGTTATTTAGCCTGGGTGGAGGATCATTGGTTATATGGAACTACAAGCATTTTTTTAAAGTGAGTTTTATTCAAGAAAGAATTCAAATACTCCCACAAAGGAATTTCTTTCTGCTTTTTACTTGGAAAGCCATTTCACAAATGAGGTCTATGTGTTTAACAGGGACACTGGACACTGACTTAACTTTCACTCTAACGTCAAGAAGACCTCTGGTTGACTTCCTGGTCAGGGAGATGGGGAAAAGGTGAAGAAAGCATGAGGAAAAAGAAAGTGGGAGAGACTGAGGGGAAAAGTTGCCTCAGATGTTTTGGGTTCCAGTTACTCTCAATCAAAGCATTGAGAGACCTGTGACTGCCACGTGACGTGTTTTGACCGTCCAGTACGGATGCTTGTGAATGTGTCTGTTTGAGAGTGAACACACCAGAGCTCAATTAACAGTTAAACTGCCAGAGAAGCAAAACAGATGCAAGCTCAGCGGAGGGTAGAAATGTGGCCGGAGTGTGATCGTTTCACACACCCCTGTTGTTTCTCTTCCTCGCCGTGCAAATGACTGCCGCTTATCAATTGCGATATCCCAGACAGGGATGGAGTTCACGGGCTGCGGAGTCAGACGAGCCTCCTGTGCTGTCCTTCAGGCTTCCCAGAAATCTGCCCGTTTGCTCATTTTATAAGACCTTTGGATCTTGCCAACCGGCATGAATTTTAAGAGACTCTGTGGGAAATTACGTAAAATGCTCAAGAAGGAAAATAAGAGCGCTGCCAAATTGTACAGAAGTTTGCTTTGCTGAAATAAGGGAAAATCTATTTGTTAATGCTAAACTGTTAGGTATGTAATCCGTCGAAGGATATTTTCACTGACTCGTTTATGAAATATTTACTTTAAACAAATGAGCTTTTCAACTTCCAACAGATGGTTTACTAGTTGCTTTGGACTTGGGAAACTTAAAGGTGCATTACATTAATGTTGTTTATGTGTCACATCAAACAACCAGTATGATGGTGTTGTTAGAGTTAACACTGCCACCTATTGGTGTGGAGGC
>JAUCNO010001053.1:11164934-11194137 GCA_032353835.1 Enteromius viviparus
CCAATAAAAAAAGTGATATATATATATATATATATATATATATATATATACAAAATACATGTATTTCATACTACGTATAGTTCAAATCTTCAAAAAACCTATAATTAAGAACAGAAATAGCTGTCCCAACTCAGCAGACTTTAAGTATACCAAAAGTACAATTGCATGGGACTATACTTATATACTTAAAAAAGTATGTTTAAATTACCTTTTTGTAAATTTGTTTTTCACTAGGGCAACCCTATACACAGCCATATGTTCAACCATTATTACACCATCAGTAGTCATCTGATCTCAACGCCGCATTCAGACAGACTGTATTCTATACCGCTATTATGTGTAAAGTAATTTTAACTTTACAAAGTATTTTTATTAGCCTTCTCCAGGTGACACAACCCTGGTGTTTGTCAAAAACAGTTCGTAACTTTTCTTCTGGCCAGTTGATTTGGTGACCTTGGTGTCTAATTGATGTTCTGGTTATGGTAAGGGCCATTTAGCCCGAGAAGACTCTGGCTGTGTTTACTCCAGATTTATCTGCAGGTATATCTGTGATTGTGTGCTGAGGTCAAAGTTCAGCTGCAGCTTTTCATCAAGCCACTGTTGTTAAAGCATATCTGATGATGCCCTGGCTCTAGGGAATGACTTCCCCAGCTGTGAAACAGGAGTGCGAGCGGCCGCTTAGTTTGTGTGTTGGGGGAACCGATAGGAGCGATCAAACATGTAGAGGCCGGAGAAACGAGGGGGTTGTAATCGTCTACAACTCCTTAACTATCTTACCTTCCCCCAGCAGAGCCCCAGTTGGTTTGCTCATCTTGCTGTGAAGCATCCGTTTGATGTCCTCAAGATAAACAGGGTTATTTACAGTGCCGAGGGCTTTTACTCAGGGGCCCCTCTCTGGGTTGTCAGGCAGAGGTGTGTGTTAGCGTGGGACAGTGTCAGAACCTTGTTCTCGATTGCTGTGGTCAGAGTAGACTAGTCATATATACACGTGATCCATCAGCGCTGACCTTAACTTGCCCTGTTGACCACTAGATGCTTTGTACACTGCTTTTTCTTTTCATTTATAGAATAATGAAAGGGCAGAGTAATGACTGGATAGTATTTAGTGTGACCTCCCCTTTAATCAGGATGCTCAGCAAATTAGAGCCAACCTCAAATAAGCACCGTAAATAAGCCACACACTGTGAGCAACCCTTGTGACAATAAAGTGCAGATAATTGCATTTTTCAAGTGTATAAATATGCAGTCTTTAGCTGGTTAGCTTAACATTGAAAGTTGTCCAAGGTTTTTGTGATTTTTGCCTAGTTTTTGACGCACTGTTTTCTCTAACATGATGCTGGCCGGAGGTGTTTCCACCAAAGGGTGGTTCTGGGCTGGAAAAATAGACTCACCTTTTGAAACTAAACCTGGATACAGTAACGGCGGAGACCAGAAGAGAGAAAGGATATATTGCTTTTTTACCGAGTACAGTGAAGTTGCACCAAATGTTAATCCAAACAAACATATCCAAAACTACTAAGACATTTACAGTGCATTTAGTGGCAATTAAAAACACAAAGTTGGGATGTTTTTTAAAGAATAATGTCTTATGCAGCCTTCTACAAGAATAAATTCAATACAATAAGAAGTGCAAGATCACACAATTAAATGGGATGCATTTTTAATATATATATTTTTTATTATTTTTTTAGGATTTTATAACAGAAATGTAAAGCCTTTTTTTAAATTTTGTAATTATTTTTTAATAAAACAAAATTTTGTAAACATCCTTTTTAAAAAAAAAACAAAAAAACAGTCAATTTAGGATTAACAAACACCAAATTCCTATTTTGTGGCTATGCCAGGCACTTTCGTTTTGTCTGACCTAAAAATATGTATCCAGTATTCATATGATTTATTGATTTTGATATGTTTTATAGTTACATTTTGTGCCATTGTCAGTCTATCATGATTAAATGAAATCATTAATATAAAAAGAGTTTGTTGCTGTATGTTTATTTGTGGTAAGTTAGGTAAGTCTGTTATGTCATCATTAACCCCCCAGACTATACGGGGGGCCAGACTGCTTGGAGATAAAATCAAGCATGTTTGCAGGCTCTAACCCTATATTTACTGTACCAGTGCCACAGGGGAAGAGAGGGGGGTTTAAGCTTGGTCTTTCACAGTCACAGGTGAGCTAGTGTGGGGATTGTGTTATCATCTAACCAAAGTGCACTATAGTAATCCAGGATTAGAGCACAAAGTGACTGTGTGCATGTGTGTTGCGGCTTTCTTTTTATGTGCCAACACGCTAGATCCCCATGTTTGCCTTCTCTCAGTTACGGCTTTTACTGCGGCAGGAACCTGGTAATTGAGCTTAATCCACGACTGAAGTTAAAGATGGAAAATTAGACTTTGCTGCACTATGTACACAGATAATAAAAAAAATACACCGTGTATTGGTTTTGTTGGCGATAGGTTGCTTTTACTGTCAATCTTGACCCTGCCCTGGTACAGGTTGAGTTGGTGTTTGTCGCTCACCCTATTAAACATGATATAAATCATTTATAGCAGTGTCTCATTATAATGCTCATCTGTTCTTGGAAGGCAGAGGTTTGTATTTTAGCAGCTGACACCATAAGTTTCAGACTGTTGAAAATGTTTGGCTAGGGTTCATGGGTATCCGTGACATGGGAATGGAATGGATGTTAGAGAAGAGACATTAAAGATACACAAACACCTGCAGTTTTACTCTCTTTACAGACATCACACACATGAATAAACTCTCATGCACACATGCTGGCCAATGTCAACAGTTGCTAATGACCTTGTGTTTTTCTTTTCTGATGGACAAAGTGATCTTCAAGGGGCTTGAATGAAGTGTTTTAGACTTTATTTATTCACCCTCATGTTCCAAACCCGAATGCTGTTATTTTCTTTAAACACAAAGGAGAAATGTGTCGAATGAATGTTACATGTTGGTTGCAAGCTATTAAAATGAAGTAAAATGGTTACATTTTGTGATTCTTTGGGACTTTATAATAGTATGACTTTAATCTCATAACACTACTTTATGCATAATTTCTCAAATTATTACTACCATAATCTCATAATTTTGCATAAACTACCCTCAAACACTTCAGGGTTCTTCAAAGCGATTCCATAGAAGAGGCATTTTTGGTTCCACAAAGAACCATTCTTTAAGAACCAACTCTTTCTTGCCATTTTATAATCTGAAGAACCTTCTTTCTCCACAAATAACTTTTTTGTGAAACTTAAAGGTTCTTCAAGTGTTAAAGGTTCTTTATGGAACCATTTAAACAAAAAGATTCAGCATCATGAAGCACCTTTAAACAGCGTTTTAAAACCACAGTCACTACCATTATTAGCAAAGCACCATGTTATAGTTATTTGACAAACACTAAATTCTTATGTTTGTGAATACACCTGTCACTTTATGTTCCCCTTTTGTTTGAGCTTAAAATATTTATGCACATGTTAATGCATATGTAAAGGACTTAAATTAATAGTTGCCCCTCTTTTTCCAAACTCTTTCTGCTATTTTAAAATTTTATCACAAATTAGAAATGTGTTAAAGAAACATTCATTTTTTGGTTGTCAAGTACAAAAACACACCAAAAGAAGTGCATGCAATGCTGTTTTGGAGTTACTGGATGGATAGCTGAGGGAATAAAAACTTACATTCGAGTACTTTCGTGGTCATTTTTGCCTTTAAAACCAAAAAGATTGATTAGCAATCTTTGAATATGAAACTTTAATCAATTTGAACATTATGATACTTCAATATGAACTGAATCTACTACTTAATTTCCACCGAAGATCATATTGCAATCAATATTATCAATATGATGCCTCATTATGCACTGTTCTCTACTGTACTTTTAAATTCCACTATAGCAACAGCATGAGGAATTAAAATGTTTAGAGTCACTCACATTTCCCCAATCTGACATAATGATAGTGTCAACATTACCGTCTGTTTAACTCTCTTACCTTCTCCATCAGGCTGTTGTGTTTAAAGTAAAGTGACTTGTGAGAGTCTGGCTGCTCACATGAACATTGCTGTCTTTGTTAGAGGTTGGTGATTTTGCCGTCATGGCTGACACCTCCAGCTCTCGCTGTCTCTGTGTGATTAGTGGTGTGTGTTAAGAAGGATTTCCCCACATGTGAGGCCCAGACGATGGATTGGGGAGGACTCCGCTGAGCGCCAGCGGTGGGCCCGTGTGCTGGAGCAGAATATATTGGCGTCCCACATCTAACCTGCATTGTGCCTGTGAGGTGCTGTAGGTAGAGGGTGCAGAGCAGCCGGTCAGCAGTCGAGGTATTTGGTTCAAAGTTCTGCATGGCTGATCAGAGAGACGAAGAAAAAGAATAGGCCACGATGTGAACAGGGGCCCACATTGTTCTGAGCGTAACAGGCCCACAGCAGATGGTGGATGAGCCAATATGGCTTGCACACACACGATGACATGAGTATGCCGGACGTGACATATATCCAGTATATTGTCTGTCATGCAGCCTGCAGGAATTCAGGACCGGCAAATGAGCAAGACTTGCAGGGAGCCTTTCGCAGTTAGATGTTTTTATTGGATTACGAGCTTCACACAGAACACTTTCAATGCTTTGAAGGTTGATTTTTCCTGGACTTCATTCACTAGAGCTTAAAATAGCACCATTCATGCTCAGGATGTCGTATTTGAATAAAATGCCAATTTCAGCATCGTGATGTCTATCAGCCCAACCCTAGTGTTACCAGATCTTTCAAAGATATATGATAGCTTTGTGTATTATATAGTTTAATTAGGAGTTAGTAAGTGATTTTTATAAACATGCTTTAGAAACAAACCTTACTGCTGCACATCTCAAGACAAAACAAAGCCACTGACATGTTTTAAGGTTAGTCAGTGTGAGTTTCTTTCATTTCAAACTGCTCAGATTTACATTTAGTCTAGGTCTAAACTTAATACTTGTCTATGAAACTGGGGGCCAATGTCTGAAGCTCTCTTTATGCGTTCCACTGAAGAAGAAAGAAAGAAATGTGGGTTAGAAACAATATGAGGGTAACTAAATAATGTCCCAATTTGATGAACTATTCCTTCAATTTAATGGCAACATTGATCTCTTACAATAGTAATACAACATATGCAGCGGCCTGAACAAATATGAATCCCAGAGTCTGGAGGGCAAACATCTAGAGGCCCCTCACAAACTGAGCCTCCATATGCTAAATCTCAGAGGCTCTAGACAAACAAGGCCTGTTCCCTGTTTATGTACTGTATGTTGTGTAATGGTTTTCTGGAGCGTGTGCGTACACATTGTAAATGCAGAGGAGTTCACAGCTTGGTGCGATTTCCCAAAAACTTAATGAGATTTTCACCTTCTTCCCTTGAGAAATATCCAAAAAGCATATTTAAAATATTTTAAATCACCATGAGTGTGACGCGTAACTCGTGGAACTTGATTGGCTCTTTTGGAATGTTGGATTTCATTCCATCATCTTTACACCCACTACATACTGACGCCGGTGTCTGCAGTAGCGCTTGGCACCAGGCACCAGCTCCAGGTCTGGCGGAGAGAAGGCGTCCTGGCCAGTTGTGCAGGCAGGGATGGTTTATGCCTCCGGTGAGACAGCGTGTTTGGATTCCAGGGTCAGGGTGGCACGCGGTGGTGTAGGGTGACCCGCTCGGCCAGCTGAGAGCTGACTGAAGTCTGGACATTGCCAGAGCTTCCAGTGGATCTGATGAGCAGATGGACAGAGCAGTGCTGATCCTATACAGGCAAGCAGAGGAAGATACACTAAAGGGAAAAAAGAAAAATATGGGGTTCATAGGGTTGAGGTGTGTTTGTGTGTTTGGTTGGAACGCGTTCTGGGAAATGGCAGTGTGTGTGTTCTTGCAGCATGTGACAGGAACTGAGCTGAATCAAACCTCTCTAAAGCACAGAACATCCCAGGATAAGTACTTCCCCTGCTTGAGATCTCCATGGCAATGTAACTTTTGTAAGTCAAATAAACACACATGCATATACACTACACATATGTGTTTTTAGAATTACGCTTGCATACAACATTCATTATTTTAATTGGGTTTGATATCTTTTAGCATTAAATTGTAAAGAATGAGTTCATCCAAAAATTATTCTGTCATCATTTCTCTTTCTTCATGTTGTTCCAAACATGCATCACTTTTTTATTTGGATACTTCTGTATGACTTTTTCATGCTGTTACAATTCCAAAAAGTAGTTCGAAAAGGACAGTTCACACCAAGGACTAATACATTTGCATTTATTCATTTAGCAGACGCTTTTATCCAAAGCGACTTACAGACGGGGAATAATACGTATTAACAACATAGGAACACTATCACTGCAATCACTTACAGAACTTTTCCAGTGAGTTTTTAATGCTTTTGAATAATAAAAAAATATTGGCAGTCAATCAGAATCCACTTGATTTTAAATGAGCATTTAGGTGACTGCAGTTTGCACTTTTTATTGTCAGGTGTGGATGCTAATGATGAGCACGGTGAGAATACGACATGTGAAAGAGTAAATGATGACAAATGTTTTATTTTTGTAATAACATAAAACAGGTGTGTCAACTTGTGATTTTTAAAAAAAAAATCCAAGATGGCTGCTCTTTCCACTAAATTCGAAGTATCCAACAAATACTCATATTTAGTGCCCTCAGCTAAGTGTTGCAAAACAGTCCTTGCCACTGTTATTCATGTAAATATATTCACCCTGGTAAAAGAGTAAAAGCAGTAGAAGTAGAAGCTTCTATTGAAACATTAATAATACCATTATCAAGTAGTTTTCTCATTAAAAAAAAAAGAAAGTCTATTTTGGAAGTTCTTTTAAAGGAATGCTCAGCTACGAAGTAGTTGTACAAGTTTCTCACATATTGTTCGTTCTGGATAATAGTGGTTTGTTGATGTTTGTGACTCCCTGTGACTCTGTTTTTGTGCCAATGAATATTATTTTGAGGTGTAATAGAGAAGAGTGTTGAAAAGTTCCCTGTCCTCATCAACAGGCCATAACTTTGGCGTAAAGATCTGAGTGCACCGCAGCAACTACTACAAGTGCGTTACACATGCGTCATGTTTGATTATTTAGGTTTTTGCTTCAGTTTAGTCTCACTTCACTTTGGTTCCCAAATGTAAATCTTAGATGAATGGGAGTTACAACACCGTACTGACCAGCTTTGGGTTTGGGGTGCAGAGGAATGTCGGTATTTCAGTCACTCCTGACTCGCTGGATGCTGTTCTGTGTTTGTGGCTGAGCCTGTTTCTCTCATTTAAGTTCGTAACATATAACGGAAACACAATCCTTTGTGATTTCTCCATTTTATTCCGGTTTACTTTTTGTTTGGACATGCCATCCCTCACCAAGACTAGGTTTATTATAAAGTCCTGTTTTGGTTTATAGATTTCTGCATGCTGCCGATTGGGGAACAAACTTGGGGTTTCTGTAAGGGGTAAAGTGGTGTACAATTGCCGCAAACCTTTATAGTTTTTTTTTATTTGTAATTTTACATCTGCTGAGCGCTGGCGGTTTTATTTATTGTATAACTTTAAAGTACACACATTCCACAATTTGGACTTCCTTTGTGGCACACATGGAATTCAGATCAGGGGAAAAACGTAAATTAGGGGAACTTAGCTTATCATAAGAAAACTATTTTACCATGGAAAGATATGTTTAGTTCTTTTAGTTTTATTCTTTGAAGGATAAACTCTTTCATTAGGATTGCAGTCATACATTACTTTTCTCATTAGATAAGACTTAGATAAGAGTTGCTCTAATAATTGTCAAAGAGAACTTGGAAATGTTTTAATTGCCAACTTAGAGACAAAAATTATTTGAAATTTTATTTATCTAGATCAGTGGTTTTCAACCTGTGGTATTGCAGGGGGGCCGGCAATTATTATTAATAGAAATTGTAATATTGTTAATATAATAAAAAATGTCTAGTTGGCTAATCCGTTATGTATGTTTTCTGTTTATTCAATATTACCAGTTTATTCAATAAAGACAATTAACAAACTTGCTTCTGAGTACTTACAGTAGTTATAACCCGACACAAAAAGCGGGATTGTTTAAATTCTTTTGCAGTGGGCCACGGAAGCATATGTGTTTGGCTGTGTGGGCCGTGAGTTGTGTAGAAGAAGTGCTGAGGTCCAACTAAAGATGCACCTGAGTATATTTAATTGTGTTAAAGTGGAACAATTGCAAGTATACTTCAGATACTCTTTAAATATCTATTATATATATTTAAAGACATTTATTATACAAAGATCATACAATTCTTTTAAACAGTGAAAATTAAACACATTTTAAAGAAGTAATTATAGAAGAAATACTATAAAAGTATAAAGTTTTGTATAAAAGTTTAGCAGTATGTGACGTTAATATATACTGTATGTCAGTGGATTTGAATTACACTTAGTATGAAATGCATGTATAGAAAATAAATAATGGTGTGGGCATTTTATTTATTTTTTACTAGAGCCGTTATATGCATTTACCAGTAATTTAGCAGTAATTACTAATTACAGTAACTACCCTAAATCTACCCTCACACCTATCCCTACCCATGTTACCTTACAGTATATTACAAGTACTTTCTTGTGTAAGTACATTTTATAAAATACATGAAATACATGAAAATACGTGTAAATACATGAAAGCACGCATACTGTAAAAAAAAGTGCAACAGCAATTCTATTCTTACATATTTAAAAAGAATCAGAAAGATTTGAGTGGTTCTTTGAAAACATTCATTAGGGAATATAATTGCTGTGAAAACCCCCTTTTGTCATTTTTAAGAGTAAAACTTCAAAATTTTGTTTAAATAATGACTGACCAATTTGTAGATAGGAGTTTTTGGCTGTACTTGAAATCAGCATAATTCCATCAACCAATCTGCTTTATTTATATAACAGGTGCTGTATGTTTATTTGTTTTTTGTATGTAAATACACCACGCATAATATGCCCCTTAAAAACCAGCAGAAGCATGTTATATTTTGCAAACGTGTCTCTAGCAAGGCATGCTGGTTTCCCCACTTAACAAACTGAACTGGTAAAACTTCCTTGGTTATGCCAACAGGGCCGCCAAGCTTGAACCAGCATAAACCAGCATGACCCACATTGGTCTTTTCATTAGACCAGTCAATGGTAATGGCTCAGTTGGGCGTTTCTCAGATTCCTAATCATGAATGAATTTCTTTAGGGCCAGAATTGAATCAATTACTATCTTAATCACCCATTTAGATGGAAAAATATACAAAGAAAATTTACAGAAAGATTTATGTGGGGCTCCAATTCTCCACATGAATACACCACGCATAATATGCCCACTATTGCAGCCTTGTTTAAGGTATAATAGAAATATCATAATTCTCTGCCTAGAAACCCAACATTAGTCCTGTTAAAAATGCCAGCGCATGGCTATCTAATGTGTTTTTAGCTGTGTAATGTTTATTTCAACCGTTCTGCTTTTGTAATCAGCCGACAAGCTGCGCTTATTTGATGGCTACTTTTGACACACCAGCCGCGGTGTGCGTTGAGAGCCGCTGGCCAAAGGCCAGCTCTGTAACACACATGGTAAAATCATTGAGCTGCTGCCTGTTTATTTCAGCAATGCCACTGAAATCTCCTTGTCAGGCTTCTGTTTTAATAACTCTTGGCATGGCATGCCTTTTTACCCTCAGTAACCCAATATCGGCGGACGCCGGCTCTCTGAGCTCTCATCGCACTTTATTTTTTTTTTGCTCTTGGCCGCAGCGTGGATGGGAGCGGTAAAGTCCTCAGTGTGGAGCTCCTATGGGAGCTCAGCAGTCTGCAGTTTTTCGCTTAACCGATGTGACAAAGCTCAATAACGGATTTGTCTGCATCGGGTTTTAGGAGAAAACTGACGCCATGTTTTTAAGTCCGTCTTTTAAATGTATCTTTAAGAATATTTGGTAAGTAGCAAAGCTATAAAGATTGATTGGTATTTATGGAAGGAAATTGTGCTGTCAGTTTGCAATTATGATGTCAGCATTAATAAACCTGTTGTTTCGTCATCCTGATGAATTGTGTTTTTGTCCTTTCAGACGACTGTACTTTGGGTCAGATCTTTTTTCAAAACAGACACACTAATCTTGCTCTTTTTAACACTGTGTTCATATAGTTGTATGCTGTGCTCCCAAAGGTCAAAGGTGGGCTCACAAGCGTATGCATCGCAATTACAATTGTCAAGGCTTCCTCTAAAGTGTCAGATTTTCTGTTCTGCAGTGGAGAAGGTGTTGGTTTAACCTTTCCCCAACGGCCATTTGTCTTGCGTAAGTAATGTGTTTGTTGCTTTGGAGGAAACAAGATTTTAAATCATGCTGCAGTTAATATAAGTAGGTAACTGGTATTTAATACCTTGTACACAGTTTTTCCCACGTTTGGAGGTGCAACCTTTGCCTGGCCAGAGCACAAACCAAAAAAACAACAATTTTAAGCCCAGTCTGAAACCTACACTAGTCATTACATCAGCAGGTGACTGAATGATCACAAAAATCTCATCCTGGCATTTGGTTAGCAGTCATATACATGTTTTTAAGAAAATCCGTTTTCTATTTGGTGAACAGTGTGACACCTAATTAATATTCATGAGCCAAGCTGCTAGTGATATAGATATCAGACTGTTTATAAGATGAGTGTTTTGTTTCGTAAAAAATCCCAAGATTGCCAGTGTTTAGTTTTTTTAGCGTGTCAGTCATTTTGAGTTATTTTTAGTTGTGCTGAATAAGCCCAGACGAGACTTTCTCCGCTGTTACTACCCACACAGCCTGTCTTCTGACACTCGTCCTGCTTATTGGGCAGAGATCCATATTCACACCGGATATCTTCACACCATAAAAGCTGTTTGATGCTTTCTCACGGTTACAGTGAGCATCTGACACGCTGCAGCTTTGAGGTTAGCGGGTACACTCAGCATTCCCCTGGGTAGTTCACCACGGGTCAATATTGATCATAATTTTGAAGAATTGCTTCATAAAGTGGCATATGTGAAAGTTTAAAGTGTGAACAGCTTTTTTTGCATTTGTTCACATTTTCTTCTGAGTGTAATGTGCACCGTCCACACACACACACACACACACACACACACACGCGCACACATATTCTTTTCATTTCATAGCACGTTTGCTACTGAAGTATACTGTAATGACTTCAGCATCTGTGAGGGCTGGCAGGTGTTAATGCAATTCCTTCTTTATAATCTGCATTTTATTTGTCGTAGATAAGATGACCTCAGGGCCAGTAACAGAGGATTTTTCCAATGGGTGTGGATAAAAAATGGAATTCAGTCACTCTCAATGGCCCTATTGAGATTCCTGACGCTTCAAATCCCTCCTGTTTCTGCTAATGAAGTCAAACGCTTGTCCTCCTGGCTTTGCCTCCCTGATTCGTTGAGCAGGACCCAACAAAGGTTCAGAGAAAATAAAAGCCAGCCTTAAAGTGAAATGTCAGTGGAAGTCAATTCAGACTAGCAAATTGGCCAATTAAAGAGGAAATAATGCAAACTCTATTTAAACCAAATGCCCCTTGCACTTCCTGACCACACTTTTCTGTACACCACAGCTCCAAGAACTTGATGATTCATCTTAAACTACTACTTTGTTTATTTTAATCTGGTGATTCAGTTAACAAGATATATGAGGTGTGTGCAGGATAATTAATGAACATTTACAGCTTGATCTTAATAGAAGACGAAGAGTGGCACTTCAAAGGAAAATTAAATGAATAGATTTTAACCTAAATCTGTAAGTAGAGTAAAGTATTTTAGAGTTCTTAGTTTATGAGTTGCTCCAGTGTGTGAACTCTCCACGTTAACAAAGCAATTGGAATTTCTTTAAAAAAAAAAACTGTTTTGATTTCCACTATATTTATTTTAATGACTTTATTGCTTTGCATTTTACTGAAATTAAGTTTTGATTTTAGAGACCATATAATATTTTCTGTTACTTTTATCTTTTTTTGGAAAATTAAAGCTTTAAATATATCTCTTGTCAATTTTATAAGCAATTTATAGGCTTATTTATTTAAGTGTCCTTCATGAAGTTATAAGTTGTAAAAAAGGTTGTTCGGTTGAAAAAAACAGCAGAAGCAAACGTGTCTCTAGCAAGGCATGCTGGTTTCTCCACTTAACAAACTTACCTGCTAAGATTCCTTGGTTACGCCAACAGTGCTGCCAAGCTTGAACCAGCATAAACCAGTCTGGAAATTCATGCTGACCCACATTGGTCTTTTCATTAGACCAGTCAATGGTAATGGCTCACTTGGGCGTTTCTCAGATTCCTCATCATCAGGGCCAAATTTCAATCGATGACTATCTTAATCACCCATTTAGATGAAAAAACATCCAAAGAAAACTCATGGAAAGATTTATGTGGCGCTCCAATTCTCCACATTACCACCTGGTACAACCGGAGTAGAAAACCTTTCTTCTACTGTACCAAGAGATGGGGTTAAATTTTTTGATGGATATTTTTTCCTCCTGGGAGCAATTTGAGAGAATAATGGTAAAGTCAGGGTAATAGTGGTTTTTCTGGCATCATCACAAAAGCGTCTTTGTAGTGATCTCCTGTAAGTGGCTCACCGTAATTATTTAATCCCGGACGTAATGGCGCACTTTTTTCTACTTTGGGGCTTGCTGGGGAAAATATTTCTCCACCTAGCCACATCTTGGCTTACGAATGAATGAGAGCTCTGCACCATTTCAGGCTTTCTGGGAATGCTGCAATTGCCCAGAAGTACACAGGGTATACAGGGTGAGGCGAATGTTGACATGCCTTACAACCGTGTGTGCCCTTAAGAAAACTCCCAGCCTACTAATGTAAGTCTCCTTTCTTATTTTTATAAGCGAAATGCTGTGTAGCTTTTGAGCCTATTGTCACGCACCGCCGTTCGGCTCCTGTAACCGGGCCTGCGCTCTCTTTGGAGTGGGAGACGTCAGTCATCTGGATTGCACCGGGTTCAGCACGGGTTGGGGTGTGTGATGGACTGTACATTTCTCTAGGCTTGAAACTTTTGTGGACCTATCAGAACTTGATAGGGCCTTTGTTTCAGGTTTATTGGTTCCCTTAGGATACTGGAGGTGCATGGAGCACCACATCCCTTTTTCAAAGAAGTCTACTAATCTTCTCGGCCTTCTGGAATTGCCACATAACCGTATTTTTATTTGGAGACCAAGAGAACTTACATTTGACAAGGTTATATATAACAGTTGTGAAAAGTCATGAAATGTGCACAGTGATTTTTCCAGATTTCAAAAGGTGTGGGAAGCCTTTGTTCAACTTAATAGATGATAGTGCAAAAGTTCATTTCTTTTCTTTTGCCCGCCACACAACCCAAAGCAGAATTAGTTTATTGTTTCTGGAATTGTAGCTCATAGGTCATACTGAACAAACATATTCATCTCATTCAAACTGCATTTGGGTTATTTTAACTAGGTTAAAAATAACCAAAACAAAATAAAAAGGTTTTTGCTAATAAACTCCTCATAATCATTTAGCATATTTACATGCATACATTTATTTGACATACGTGGTACATAAACAAACAGTTAACGTTCTTAAGTATTGTTAATTCAATAGTAATTTGAATTCTGAAGATTTTATTACGGTTTAAGGCAAAAAAATTTTTTCTATTTTTGTTACATTTTCATGCCATATATTCTATATATACAAAACACTGAACACTAAGGAACAGTTTAGCCAAAAAAAAAAAAAAAGTACATCGTTTATGTACAGTATTCTTCTGTTGATCCAAATCTGTATGACGACTTCTATGTTCTGCGGAGTGGTGGAAAATTTTTTTTTTAGTGATTTTAAAAAGACTGTTGTTAGCCAAACAGTTTTAGTTAATTTTGGCTATAATTGCATGGAACAAAAGTTATGTTCCAACTGAAGAATGAATTTTTTGTGGGGGTACTATCTCTTTTAGGACATCATATTGATGTGCTCTTGCTCTGAAGTTGTCTGTTGTTGAAAAGCATTCAATGCTTTGTTAGCCCAACATTTGCTGTTTTATTCATATCCCTGTCTCATCCTCTGCTTGGACGTTTGCTGTGCTGCGCTTGCAGTTTGGAGGTCTGGAAGCTGAAACATTCATTCTTGGGCACTATGGCATGTGTTCGGAGCAATCAGAGGACAGAGCATTTGGAGAAATTGGCAGATGATAATGGGAGTGGAGCTGGCCGTGGATGGGTATTTTGGGCTCTATGGTATTCTTGAGGTTACTCCTGGGTCTATATTACAGATCTCAGATCCTAAGATAGTGTCCTGCCTGGCTTGAAAAAGTGGGCCTGGAAGTGGTTAAAATCATAAAATGTGTTTTATTGTGACTTAGATAACACTTAAAAAGGCTATGTGCAAAATAAGCTAAAGGGATAGTTCACCCGATTGTTCACCGATTGTTTTGTGTCTTAGGGCATCATTATTATCATCACAAGACACTGAGGCTAATTTGGATTGGTCTGTTTTTTTTTTTAATTTTAAAGATTGTGTCCCCATTGACTTGCATTACTGTATATGACTGACAACTTAAGTTAAGTTAAGTTTTTATATTTTAGTGAGAAAAATATCCAAATATTACCATTGGATGCTTTCATTGCCCCATTGTGTTGCCACAAGGTCTATCCAATTCTGGAAATGATACCAAGAATTATGAATCTATTTGGATCATTATAGTTCAATATTCAGGGTTCAATACTATGAAACGAGGCGGGGCGGGTGGCTCGGGTGCCTTCGTGTCAGCATGCAACAGAAGTTCTCCATTTCCTATCACTTTCCAGTTCTCTTGCATAAGGTCGGTAACAGGTGGTTGTGATATGCGGCTTGACATTAATACTTTAACTGACATAGCACTGCCTAAACATTTAATGGAAGCATTAAACGTTCCTTGTGTTTATAGTTCAGTGTTGTTGTTGTGTGTAGCACCACACGCTCTCTCACACAAACATACCCCTCCAGACACGCATAGTTTTACACCTAGAGTCCTCTAGGCATCATCACATGGGGTATTTTTGACGCCCCGGCTCAGTTCGACTTTGGATGAAGGTTGTCTGCAGTGCAGGAAGTGGACGCAAGTCCAGAATGCGTCAGGAATCAGAACACATGCTTCCACGTGTCTGTGTGCTCGGTTTCGGTTTTCACTTCAGGGCTTTAAGGCTCTCCACACCCAGTCTACCAAAGCGTCCACTTATCCTACTACTGGCTGTGCTTTTGCCGTTTTTGACACGTTATCTGCTTCTTGCTGCCGTCGCTTGTCGTGATTCCATGCTGCTGTATTTTTAGCCCCGTTTTTGTCTTTAATTATTGAAGCCACGGGGAGTATGGTCCAAAGAACTCTCATGAAATTATTATACAACTGTGTTGCTTAGCAGTAAAGCATTGTAATACAATTCTCAAATAGCTGTGCTAGTATAAATCATAGCAGGGAAATGCTTTACTGTGGTGTGGAGCTATTGCTTGGGTCATTCAATACATAAATGTAACTGTGGGACTAACTCTAGGTTGTTTTTCAATCAGGACCTCCCGGTTTGAGGGGAAAGAAAGGCCGTGATGGGGCTCCAGGTAGGTCTACAGTACGCATATGCTTGTGCTTGCAAGGCCACCGACTGCTGCTGTGCATAAGCTGCTATGTATGTGCACACCTAAAGCTTTCAATAGCAAGAGAAGCATGAAAACACAATCCTCCATTAAGCATTCAGAGATGCTTGGACTTTACAGAATATATTTAGAGAGTCCTAAGGTAGAATTAGTGGTATTAATACAAAATTATGCATTGAAAGGTGTTTGGGGTCACATCAAGATGGCATTTTTTAGTTTCTAGAGTTTCTACAGTGAGTGGATAATAAAGTAAATAACCACAGTTTGTTTAGCTTTTATTTATGACTGGGGCTGACAATATTGTACCTTATCTACCCCTTAATTCAACATATTGTACCCTTGAGGTACCACCGTGAACCGTTCAGATATAAATAACTTCTGAGATACTGTACTTGATGTAAAATTTCTGCATATTTGTTTGTACCGAAAAATAGTGTGATTTTTGTATTATACAGTATGAGTCAGTAAGGCTGCCGCTCCTACCTATAGGTTTCTCTATATTTTGTGCGTATGAAGTGGTTTCATGTAAAGAGTTATGGATCACATGGGTAAAATGAGAACGTTTGTGATGACGAAGATTGATCTGGAATGTTCAGAGAGGAATTCTTGCGTGACCACACATATTTTGTGTGTGTTGTTCACTCGTTCTATGACATAAAATTATAAATAGGGCTTGCTGTCTCAGCAGCAGCTTTGATAAATGCCGGTTTCTGATTTCTAAGAAAATAAAGGCTTCTCAAAACAGGAAAGGAAAGAATAATGATGGACCCATAGGAAAGCTTTGTCACCGGTGTGACTGCGCCATCGCTTACGGCTGCCATATTTAATGCAGCAGTTTGACTGCGGAGATCAGTCGAAATCTTCTGCTTGTTAAAGAGTTGTTTTCTCCTGCAGAAAACAATGTTTTTTCTCTTCCATCCATTACGTTATTTTTCAAAGGCCAAGTTTCTGGCCATAATTCATAGAGGTGTTGCCTTTTCATACTCTGTAGAGGACAAAAAAAAGTTTGGATGAACCTTATGATTCTGGTCAGATTGTTCAATAGCTCTGTAACAAATTGCTTCAACGGGCCGGTTTCGTTCTTGCAGTTGTCCAGATACAACAAGTTATAGAAGAAAAGTGCTGGGTGATTTTAAGTGACATGAGCGGAAAAGATTTGTCATCAGCAATTCTGAGTTTGTTCTTCCTTGATAGAGCTTGAGATCCTAAAGCTATGATCTCATTTCTGCTTGATTGCTGTGTCTTGCTTAAAAGAGGCCTTACATCCTCTAATGCATGTGCTTACTATTTGACTTAAAATGATTATTTAACTCATTTCAAATGAAGCTGCAATGTTCGTTTAAATTAGAATTCCCCAATAATTTTATATCAGTGCAACTAACCTGATTTGCACCCTTGCATGTTTATTTGTTAAATATTAAAGCATATTTTCATTATGCTTTCAGCAACCAATGAGACTCAATTCCGTTTAACATATTTTCCTCATGCAGGGTTTAAGTCTATCCTGCGTTTTCCACCAGAATCACTGAAAAACTTTTAACCTTCCTTGACTAACGATGTTAGTGAAACCTGTTTCCACTGTTTATTACGCCGCTAGCGTATGATTTAGCATTAGCTATGAAGGAGATGGACAGTTTGTGATGTCTGGGTGGGGTTCGCGTGCTCAGAAGGGGTGTGATTTATCTGTGCAGGCAGTCTTCCAGTGATGTGGCTTATTCTCCCACTCAGTTCTCAGTGGTCTGTTGCTTGGTGGGCTGACTGCTCATCCGTGGACCAGAGACAGGCAACACTTTCCCACAAAAAGCTTTTCAATCCTGTCATCAGTTAAATTACAAACATATTTTAACGCTGTATTTACGTGCTGAACCTATGCTGTGACGCACGTCATTAAACTACCTGCGTGTGAACTCTAATCTTCCTCAGAGGTTGTGTTATGGTAAGAGAGATCAGAGGCGGTGTTCAGCAGTTCGTTCTGGGCTGATCAGCCAGGAAATTCACTTCGGATTCTGGTTGGACTACGCAAATTCAGACTTGCATGATATTTTTTTCCCCTATTCGTGGGGAAATGAAATCCGTCAGGGTCAAATGTTTGATGTAATGTGCACATGGTCCAAACAAGATGATTTTTTCTAAATGACTAATCTGTCTCTCTCTCTCTCTGTTTTTATTGCAGGTCCTCCTGTAAGTAGATGTTGGTCCCTTTGTTGACTGGATTGTGGTAATGTGACCCAAACTCTGTGGCTTTCTGTGTATTTGTGTGTGTTTTGGGAGTGTGAGTGTATCTTTCATGTGTTTCTTTATTGCCACTACTGATGGAGTGCTGATTACACAACTTCATTCACACTATGGAAACTGTTGGTTTAGTTTCCTTCCGCCATACACACAAACATCCACACTGTCATCTGTCAGAAGAAGAGCAAGTGTGCATTTTTGATGTCAAATCAAAATCCAGTAAAATGTGAAGCGATTCTGTGGCTCTGTCAAAAAAAAGGCCCATAATATATTTAAAACAGTAATATTTCATGTAAAATTCAGTAATCTCTGTAATAATGATGCATAGTTTACATAGAAAAGCAGATGAGGCTGGAATATGAAAGCAATTAATTTAATGGTTCAGTGTTTTCCTTATAACTGCTTAAAAATCACTAGCGGTCAGTGGAGCAAAGTTTCATTTTGTCTGCCAGGGTGTGTAAGGGTGTGACGTCACCTGAAACACTATCAATTGATAAAAATTTAGGTCAGGGCTGTACATTTGAGCAACCAATGGGAATGGTGTTTTAGAGACTTGAATCATTGTTTTTTTCCAATATTTTCCAAAATGAATCCATTGGGTACCATTATCTTGGACATACTGTAGCAATGTATTCTTATAGGAATTTGGCCATGGATATAGAAGACAGCAGCATTGGCAGACACAGCCTGTTCAAATGTATATATATTTTGAGGGCTAATGTTACAGAATGAGGTTATAATGAGAAAGAAGGTCAGGAGAAATATATAGTAGAGGAGAAAAGAGAGTCGAGCAGTATAAAATTAGGTACGGTTGGACAGCTGCATCCCTGCAGTTAGAGAGAGAAGGTTGAGCTTAAACGATTAATGAAATGCCAGCAGCCACAGATAAACAGATTGAATAATTTAATTCTGCTGAAGCTTACTATGAAAGTGATCCCAGTAATCTTATGTTTTTCGCTGGCATTACTCTTTTAAACTATTTTAAGATCTGCCAATATACCAAAGTCTGTAGTCATTAAACTGTCTATAAATCTATGACAGATTCATTGTAAAAAAAAAAAATTGCCTAAACCTCCATTTTTGCAAAACACTTCTATAAATATAGTTCATTACAGTTTCCAGCTGAAGAGGCAGTAAAACATCTACAACTTTAACTTCTTTTTCACTGAAATTGTAATTACAGGGGCAGATTTGATTGATTAATAAAGGCATAATTTTGAGTGGTTCCTTGCACAGTACTATGTTATGACTTCAAAATGCCTACAAAAGTTAATGCTTTAGAAACTATTACAATTTTATGGTTGCATCACATAACCAGCTCCATATGCATGGCTTTTCTGATGTGGTAAAGTTGCTTGGTAGCGCACCTGGTATAAGACACAGAGCACTTCGAGTATGAGTCTGTGAAACATGTAATAATAAAACAGATCAAAGACTTGTATAAACTAGCTAAAATGGCATGGTTGCTTCAACTAATACATTTTTATCTCACATAATAGTTAAGTTTAGGGAAGGGTTTAATTTAGGGGATCTTTAAAAGGAATGCAGCATTAACCATTTAGTGCCATTCACCAGACATTGAACTCTAACAATTGGGTCGTTCCTGTTATACAGTGACGTTTCTGTCTCTTTTATTTATGTACACATATTTTCTCTGATACAGTCACATATTGATAGGAAATTGTTGAAATTATATATACTGTATTAGGTCTAGTTTATCACTTAAAAATAGACATTAAAAATATAATTTTGTTTTTTACACACCTTTTATTTGATATATGTGTTCAATTTGATCATGTCCTCAGTGCAAAGTAATCAACTCACACTAGAAATATAAACAAAATGATAAAATGAAAAAAAATATTTCATGGACTAGGCTAAACCTCCTCT
Organism: Enteromius viviparus; assembly: GCA_032353835.1. NCBI lineage: Eukaryota > Metazoa > Chordata > Actinopteri > Cypriniformes > Cyprinidae > Enteromius > Enteromius viviparus. The sequence goes on from JAUCNO010001053.1 coordinate 11,184,701, forward strand.
AATCGAGCGATTCTCAATCCTGGTCCTCTCACCCCACCGCTCTGCAAATTTCTTATGTTTCTCGTGTCGCTTCAGACGTTTGTTCTATTTGAGCGTACAGTATATGCCCTGCGAAGTGAACATCACAGGATATTCCGCCATGATTCCAGTTTGAAGTGAACTTATACGTTCCATTCAAAGTGCATTTAAGTGTGCGAGACGTAATTTAAATCGTATTCAATTATTTACAGCACTAATCTGTGAATGAATGTTCAAAGTGAAGTAAACTGTAACGGATATCCCCTGCTCAGGAAGAATGGAGCAATGAACATTGTGTAGGGACCATGTCAATTGGAACACAGTTCATGCACAGAGCTCTCTTCTAATGAGGTGATTATCAGAATCAGGTGCGTTAATAAAGAGAGATATACAAAATATGCAGAGTGGTGGAGCGCAAGGACCAGGATCGAGAACCGCTGATCTAATCATATATATATAAAATGTGAAGTTATAATTATTTTTCTACTGTTCTCTTTATTTACCATGTCCCTAAACTAATTTGCCACCTTGTTAGGATGTACTTCCTTACCTTCCAAAATAGACTACAATTCCACTGAGATCATTTTCAAGAACCGATATTGTTTATTTTTTTTTCCCGGAGGAATTTAACTGTACAAATGGAGGTAAAAAATGTTCTTCCGCTTGTCCTGCTCTTAAAGTTCCACCCTGTTAGGCTAATTTATGGAAAATGTTTGTCTGATCAAAAAATAATAATTTTAAACAAATCTGATATAGTTATAAACACTATGGTCATCTGTAGAAGGTTAGAGAGCCAAATGCAGCTAATTTAGTGCAACATTTTCCACCCTGTTAGATTTTTAAAGACTGGAATGTGAAACTAATAGGGTGGAAATTCTAATAGAACATTGAGCTTGGCCAGTATCTGTTCCACTGATTTAAACATGTCACTATTTTTGATAAAATGCTAAAAGGATAAAAAAACATGTAACTTTTTTTTCCAAAAATGTCAAAATGTTACCAAAAAAACAGGAATGACCCAATTATGTACAACCAAAGTAATAGAATTTACCAGTTTAGTTGTTACATGTGCAAAAACAACTGTATGACAACAGTTAGTTAGTTCACCCAATAGAAAAATCTCTCTTACATATTCATTATACAGTCATTTACACATTGTTATAAAACATCATTGATGTTTATTATCATTTACCCTCAAATCTGGCATGACATGTCTTTATAAATGGACCACTTATTTGACTTTTTAAGTTTTTTATGTGATCGATGGAGCTCAGATGAGTCCGTCCCCTCTCTCTTTAACTCCCCTTCGTTCTGTTTTTGGAGTGAACTGTCTCTGAGCTATGAAAGCGAAACTTATGAGCAATAAAATATCACTGTGGGTGAGCAGGTTCCACAGCCCAAAAAATCACATATGTATACGAACATTCCATCACCTTCTCATATAACCCATAAATTGAATGCAAATTGAGGAGAACTGAAAGACAGGTGAGGGAATTGTCAAACAATGCGCTTAGTCTGTTAACCAACTTAAACATTTAAGTTGATATTTCTACTGTTGTCAACAAAGAATGTTTAGAGATAGTTAGTGAATTCTTTTAATCAAGCCAGTCTTCTTTAAACAGGTTTGCTGATCTATTGGCAATCAGTGTCAGTAAGTCTTTAACTACAGTGTTTGTTTTCAGTAGAAAGAGTTTGACAAGCCCGGTCCCTGATCAATTGTCCTAGAGGGCCATCCCGTCATACTGACCTATACTGAACACTAAGACAACACTCTCACACTGATGTGAGGGCAACTCTAAAACTTCTCCAAATTGGCCTTTTCCTGTGTATTGAAAGTGAATACTTTGAGAAGTTTAAATGCATAATAGTCTGTGGTTCTTCACAGGTCACCTCACAGGAGCGTAGCCTTTTGCCTGCTTTTGAGGCACAAGCCAGCCTTAAACAATTAGTAGTGACAGGAAACATTTTACATTGACAGAAAGCACCTCAGTTAGTGTGTTGAAAACTCCTGAGGAACACTGCACTGGACAGTCTCAAGTCTCATGAACATAAGGATCGAAACACTTGAAAATGAAGGAAAGAGGGAATCAGCAGGGACTTGTTGATCGAGTATTAGTGTAAATATGATTTTGCAGTCTTTTGCACGTTTTCGTTCCTTATTTACATGGAAAGGACTTCATTGCTTTGGGAGTTTATATTTATAGGTCAGTCAGCAGCTTTATGTTCATTAATGCAGCAGATCTTCGGTACGTGACCAACTTAAACCCATTGTGAAATCGATTGATTCCTATTTTTTTTACACAACTTGTCCATAAGTAATTACTTGGCCTCATGGGATATATCAAAGCATTCATTGCACATGTCAGAATCTCTTTGGAAGTAATAGATCATTTGGCTATTCACCTACTTTTTTACTTTCACATAGTAGAAAAGTAGTCATATTCACATGCAGGGTTAGTAAAAAAAAAGAAAAAGAAAAATCAGTTTAAATGCAAAAGCCTCTAAAAGCCATCTTGGTCAAAAATGAAATAATGGCACAGAGTGAATGCTCTACACACATAGTTCATCGAGTACTTTCACTTCCACTGCGCTACATGGCACCCTCAAGCCACTGAGAATCCTCCTTTTAAAGAAAACAGTCAGACGTACTAAGAGGCTTTTTTGGCATTTGAAATCTGCATATATATAAACACCAAAAATTCTCGAACTTCTGATGTCGACAGTATTGTGAGGTAAACTATCACAATACTTCATGCTGTTTTTTTTAAAAGCATCATAATTAAATACTTTTTCCCCAGTAATCACTTACTTACTAGTATTTGTACTGCATGTGATCTGTGTCTGCTGTATATATCTTACTTCTGTAATGTTGGGCTCTAGGGAGGCTTTCGCCCCCATCTCCCCCTGGGGAGCCCCTTCATTTACCCAGCAGCGCTGTGGGCTAAATGAGAGCCACATGTACCCTGCTACCGTGGATCACAAATGAAGTGTTCTTCCGGTGGGTGACCTCTGGCCTCACCAGACGCTCCTTTGGGCCGGCCTGAGCAGTGCCCAGCAGGCCTCACTGGCCTGTTCCCACTCAGCACCTGGGCCTGCACCTTAGACCTGCTTCACATACTTCAACACGTTCACTTACACATGGCGCATATAGACCAGCTCACTCATACACACTCCTGATCTCAGCAACATTCAACGGAGATCTGTTCCTCTCTCTACACACCACCGCTTATAAACACCCGGTCCAGCTGCGTCCAGCTCTCATATATGTTACTCCACTGCTCTGCCACATGTGTGCCTTCTGCACCAAAAGATCCTATTAATGGTCTTTCATTGTTTCCCACACACTTCAACAGTCTGCATTTAGTGACACACACATTAGATTTAAAGGAAGCAAGCATTTTGGGAAATGCTAAATCTTACACTTCTTGCAGTAAAGATTGCAATAAATTATGAATTGTTCACTGGTTATTGACTTTGAACAATAACGCAGGTTTTTGTATATACTACTGTTCAAAAATGATTTTCAATTGTTTTTGGGAAAAAAAGAATCTTCTGCTCTCCAAGGCTGCATTTCTTTGATCAAAAATGTGGTAAAACATTGTGAAATATTAATACTATTTTGAAAATACATATGTGTTAAATAATTTAGGCACAGCATAATCACTCCAGACTTCAGTGTCACATTATCCTTCAGGAATCCTTTGAAAATGCTAGTTTGCTCCTCAAGAAACAGTTTTGCTGCTTAATAAATATCATGTATTTGAATCTTTAGTAACATTATAAATGTCTGTAATGTCACTTTTGATCAATTTAATTCATCCTTGCTGAATAAAAGTATTAACTTAGTAAGTAAAGTTCAAACTTTACTCAGCACACACATGTTGGAAAGTATTTAATATACATAATTATATAAATAACGCATATACATTTGATTAATTGGTTTATTTATTCTTCATGGGATTGATTGATTGATTTTTTTTTGGTCTGAATGGCGTATGGTCATATCAAAGTGTACAGACAGAAGATGTGCCACGGATGTTTTTGTCCGTCTGCAATAGTTTCCTCCCCTGGGCTAAGGCTTGATAAATTGCTTCCCTCTCCGCACTGTAGTCCAAGAGCAAAGCCAACACACACAAACACTAGTATGCACTTCCACAGGCTCATGAAATGAGCTATAAATGCATCATCAGATAATGAAGAGTGTCAAGGCGGTCTTAACAGAAAGGTTCTTTCTTTGAATGATCAAGCAGCTGTCAGGATTTTGCCACTAATCCTCCGCAATGAAAATGTACAGTTTTTTACACTGCAGAATGGTGCTCTGTGAAGGAAGTGAACTTGTTATTTGATTTGATTTAAACCAGAGCGATCTCCACAATCCACTTTTAAATCGTGCATGAGATAAGGATTTTCAGCCAGCACCTTCATCTGTGAAACCATGTTTCATGCATGCGTGGGCCTCTTAATGAACATCTTTTTTAATCAGACATGTGTTACTATTTAGTGTTCATGCTGGCACTAAATTCTTAGTATTAAAAGCCATGATTAATAATAAACATATACAACCTTAATAAAGAAAATTGTGTAAAATGATCAGATTATTATGAAATATTCTTATAATTAAGTTTTTTTTAATTTGTTTGCTATTCTTTTAAGCATAAACAACACTTAATTTATACTAAAAACAAGATAAAAAAAATATTATTTAAAAAATTTACTTTTTTCTTATTATTTGTTGTTTATATATATATATATATTTAATTATTTATTTATTTTTTACTTTAAAAATAAATATTAAAATGATATTCATTGAAAAAACATGTCATTATATTAAAAAAGATTTTCTGGGGTCCCAATAAAATTCTGTTGTGAACGCATTTGATGGTGTTTGCGTTTGTGGAATGCTTCTTTTGGAGTGTTTTCCTGCTGCTACCTTTGAGCCTTGCCACAATGAAATCTAATGCTGGATCACAAAGTTCCCCATTGTTTTCACTATTCAGTATTAAAATGGTAAAAGCAGACTGAATTTCGTTATGGCTTGGCTGGGTGTTGTGTTTGTCTTAATCAGTATTATTGACTGGTTCTTTCTTTATTCTGTACCCACATTTCTCTCACCCCTTTTTTAGGGTCCACCTGGACGAGCAGGCTTTCCGGTAACTGTCTCATAACGTGTCCTATTATCTGTCCATCTGTCTGTTTGGTTGTCTTGCACTTTGCCTTTCTTTAGTAGTGTCTTTAAGAAGCTGTATCCAAACAATTCTGAAAGTACCTGAAGCTAAATATGAAAAATACTTAATCATGTGTCTTGTCACATATACAGATTCTTTATTTAGACACTGTGAGACCTCCATTTAACCAAAGGACTGAGGATATACAATCAATGTATATACATTAGTAAAAGTGCAGTCCAAAAGTGATGTTGTATTTGTAAACTCAAATTATCTTACATCCATTGAAACTATAAAAAGCATAATCATCAGCTTCCAGTCCATAGCTATGCTTGTAATATGACTTGTAATGGAAAAAGCACCAAATAAGGAAGGAATCCAAAGTGGTCTCAGACTTTTAGACCCCATTGAACATCCCTCTAAACCAGATAAGTTTAATGTAATAAGTCTTTTAAGTAGACTCTGTGGAAAAAAACTATTTTCTTCAAAGTTGCACATTGTATTTTATACTTGATTGTATTCTCTCAGGCCCTTTGGTCTCTGTCTGAATCCATTCTTCTGAATTTCTCCTATAATTCTAACATTACTGACCAAAACTCATACACATCTGTCTTTCATCATGGCATGCTAGAAGAATCCCATCTAATGTGAACTCTAGTCCTACCTGCCAATTATACCCTACAAACCCCCATCACTCATGACAGCTATTCTTGTGAAACTGTGCCATAAAATCATTTTTGCGTATGTTTTGTTTAAATTGTTGACAAGTCTGATCATAGTGTGGATGCGATCCTTGCCAAAGCTTTTGATTGATTGCATCGTCAGCAAATGAAATGAAATTTTATATTTTCTTAGGATAGGGAAGGGTGGCAAGCGTGTTACACGAAATGTGTCCATTAGATTAGTTCTTCAAAAAATATTGATATTGGCGTTCACGCTCCATTGAACTATTAAGGGATACTTGTGGTTTGTGTATTTAAGCTTTAGCGCTCATTCACATGCATGTATGACTGTTTAACACTTCTGAGTTGTAGTTAAGTTTAGGGCTCATTTAGAGACATCTGGAGTTTCTGGTGTACTTCATCAAGCTATTTCTAATCTAAAGCTCTAGATGATTTTACATAGTTTGCATAACAAGAGTCTCTGTCACAATTACTCTTTTGAACACTGGGAGTACTGTGTGGCTTATACTGTGTATTGTACTTAATATCTATATTTATATTCATATTTATTTTATATATAGGATAATGCATATAATCATTAAATAGCAACATAATTCTTAAACAGTGTACAGTATAAGCCATATTGTGGTAATTAATCAATGCCAGAAAGCAGTATTAAGTTATCTCAAATCAGCACCTTGGACAGAGCCAAGAGAATTCAGTCAAGTGACTTTCCTCTTGGGACATTCAGCACCAGGCAGTGAATTAACTCTGAAGGTCAAACTCAATGAACACTTCTAATATGGAAACCTTTATCTTAATAGCTTTAGAGCTTAGTAAAACAACTACATACCAGAAAAGCTACCGTTCATAAGCACATTCATTGTTTTAGTAAATGTTTTGTTGACTTCTGATGAGTTATGGGGGCTTAGCCATCCCACCCCTTCGCCCGCACCCCCTTTTCCATTACATGTTCCTCGAGTGAGTCGTCAGCAAGCTGTCAGCGCTCCCAGACCTTCTAATACACTGACCTGCAACGTTAGGAATGCAAATAAAAACAGCTGTAGGAATGGACGGCCGTGCATAATAAGTCACTTCAATGTTGCAGGAGTTTATAGCTGTATTAAATAGAACACAATTTATGGAAATGCATAGGTCCAGGAGGAAAAATGGTGTATACTTTAGACCAGTTGTTATATCAAGATCTTACTGTATTGGATAGATATGATTATGACGCAATGGGATTAATTGGAATTCATAGTTTAAAGGGATAGTTCACCCAAATATGAAAATTCTGTTCTTTTTAAGACTTTCTAAACATTTCCATGGAACTTATAAGGAGAACGTTGCGTTGTTAATCCCAATTTTCAAGTTTGAAGGCTTCATTTTCTGTCCATTATAACTGCATGGAAAGCAGCATGGAAAAAAAACACTTTTTAGAGGGTGAAAGGGAGTCACATGGGCCTAAAATGACATATTGGTGAATAAATTCTGACAGGATTTTCATTTTTTGTGAACTGTTCCTATAAATCCTTCCAATAGGAAACAAACTGTCTTTCTTCCACACTGCTGTCTCTTTCATTCACTTCATCATCTGTCATATGGTCAGCTAGCAAACATCATCTTATGCAACAACCTTGGTTATGAAATTGGCCTAATACAAAAAATGCTGCATTAACCTCATGCTTTCATAAGTATCATGTAACCACTGGTGATGCCTGCTGTCTGACCACTGCACATTCATCTTCAAGTAGCTCAAGCCAGTATTTGGCATGTCTGCATCATCACCTTTTAGCACAGTAGGTGAATGCTTAGTTATATAGATATTTAGTTAGAATCACATTGGCAGGCATAACTTTACTAACTCTTCATAGCCATATCCTGTGAACATGCAGCTGAATGTCATTTAGTCACTAGCGCCAATAACTGTAGACTGTAGAGATTCAGTCTGTCAGATTTATTGTTCCTGATTTTCCCTCTTGACTTTGCATTGACCACTAGGGAGACAAAGGATCAATGGGCATTCCTGGAAGAATGGTGAGTGATTTGATGATATATGCACTAAGCCCAACCAGCTAGTCTGTAGTATATGGCTGTAGTCTTGAATAATTAGTTATAAGTGCTTAGTAGCTGTGACTCTACGACACCTGAATAATTAGTTATAAGTGCTTAGTAGCTGTGACTCTACGACACCTTTATATTTAGTCACATTGATAATAAAAGGTCAGACTGAACTAAATAGTAAGGTTTTCTTTATAGACCATTTCAAGTGCTATTCGGTGGCTTAAGGAAGTGACGTTTTTGGTCCCAGGACGTTTCCGGTTAGTGATCCAGCGCATTGAAAAACATTGGCGGCAGCTGATTTAGACAGAGTAAGTAGACATATTGCTACGATTAGAAATGTCAAAATTAAAAGAGGACCGTTATGTTCAGTGGTTGGATGTTCTCTCAGGCCAGGAACTAACTTGCTGTCAGAAATTAAAGTATTTCGATTTCCGAGAAACAAAATACAGCGCGACGCTTGGATTACAGCTTTGGATCAGTCAAAAACAAAGTGGGATTACACACTGACAGATCTTTATGTATCTAGTTTTATCTAAAGCCAACATATGATAAATTAGAATTAATATGTATTGGATACAGACAGGTTGGCCAGCATTAGATATGCATCTTCTTGTTTATTAGTGACCACACGCAGAACTCAAGCATTCAACACACTGTTCTCTCACACACTGTTCCACGGCAACAAGGATCGCAGCAACGTGACTACAAACCTCGCCTAATCTAAGCACAAACATTTCAATATGTATGAAATAAATATGCATGCAACAAGTTTTGATAGAACACAATATTTTAATAGAATTAATTTAACTATGATTTATTATTAGCGTAGACATATAGACTCACCCCGACATGCAAGTGCAATGCCCACTAATAACCTCCCCGGTCACCGTTTTTGACAGTGTTTGACTTGCTCCAACTTCGCCAAACAATCGCATAAACAGCGGAAAGGTTGTAAACATTCATTAAATGTGGACGAAAAGGAAGTAATTGTAGGCATCCTGACTGCGATATGCCTTTACCGCTTCTCTCATGTAAACGCACTCTGTCTCAACCAGATAATGATATACGTCAGAAGAAAATTCAATACGCGCACAATTCATCTGTATTTCTGATTTCTCCCAACATGAAGTCAGGAGACTCATCAGTCAATGAATAAGAAAACATAGTAACTGGCGTTACTTTATTTCATAAATGAATAATGACAGTAGGGATGTCCCTGACTAAGGATTTTTTCAGTCAAATCAGTATCTTGGAATCTTGCCAACAGTTGACTAATAGTTGAATCATATGTTTGGGCAAAATAAGAGTCAAGTTAGTCATTGTAGAGTCAGAATTACTGATGTTTACACAGAGAAAATGTGTAACAGACTCATCGTAGATACTGTAACAATCAGGTACGTGAAGCGTGCGGGTTCATGTGCAACAGTGTTTAATAAAACTCAGGGACAGGTAGGCAAAGTCGAGCACCAGCAAACAGAAGCAGAGTAGGCAAATAACATTAGCATAAACGAAAAACAAAGCAATGGTC
>JAUCNO010001053.1:11194237-11213332 GCA_032353835.1 Enteromius viviparus
AACAGAATTGGGAGAAACCAAACAGACAGGACTAAACCAAAATATACAAAGACACGGGGGAGCACGAGACAGGACAGGAACAGAATGTAACATTACGCCCCCCTCCGGAAAAGGCGCACCTGCGCTGTTAGAAATATCAATGGGGAGGGAGGGCTGGGCGCTCCGGAGGCAGACCCCAGGGACCTACATGTCGCTTGCCTCCAGGGCGGATCAGGTGCTCTGGCGGGCCACACTGACGGGACAGTTCGGGGTGGCACAGGGTCAGGTGCCTTCGCAGGCCACATAGTCTCAGTTTCCTACAAGGGGATTGGGTTGGGGGATTCCCCAGCAGTCCATCTCAAAATCCCCACCCCGCCCATCCCCTCCCAGGACCCTCCCTTACTGTCCCACCCTGGAACTGGAACAGGCTCTGGAACTGCCCGGACTGGAGCGGGCTCTGGAACTACCCGGACTGGAACCGGCACTGGAACTGGAACAGGCTCTGGAACTGCCCGGATTGGAGCGGGCTCTGGAACTACCCGGACTGGAACGGGCACTAGAATTGGAACAGGCTCTGGAACTGCCCGGACTGGAGAGGGCACTGGGACTGAAGCGGGCTTTGGAAATGCCCGGACTGAAGCGGGCACTTGAGGGTGCTCTTGCAGCGGGAGACTCGGGATCCTCCTCCTCTGCCGCCATCCTAAGTGCGTGGAGACATCTTTCCACCACTGCCCTCGACTCCTCGGGAGACAGAATCGAGGGAAGGGAGAGCGGAAAAAAGGAAGTCCCATACGGAAATCCACGCCATGGCGGTGTAACTGCGTCCCGCCGTTCAGCGCGGCAAGCAGTTGTTGCCGGCGGACCTCGCCGGATCAGCGAGGATGTGCGCGTCTTGTGCTGTAACTTGTTCTGTAACGTTGCGGTGCGGTGCAAGGTGCGGTGCGAGGTGCAGTGTGTAAGCTGATCCTCAGTGGAGCACAAAACGGAGGACACGACAGAATCACTGTGCAATATTTTAGTTGAACAAAACTCCGGTAGGCAAAAGAACAAGCTGACGGGGCAGCAGAAGGACACAAATGCGGAGTACACGACAGCACATTACATACATCACTTCAACAAGACCTGAATGAAAACGAGAAGACAAGGGTATTTAAAGTGCTACAAATCAGGGCAAAAGTATAGACAGGTGTAAAAAACACAGGTGATACAATCAAACAGAATTGGGAGAAACCAAACACACAGGACTAAACCAAAATATACAAAAACACGGGGGAGCACGAGACAGGACAGGAACAGAATGTAACAACGACAATTTGTACATATTTTACAAGGTGGCTAATTCACATGACCTCACACACATTGGTACAAATTCATACAATTGTTGCTATTCGTACATATTTTATGACTTGCAAATTCGTTCATATGGCCTACACCTACACAAAAAATACGAAATCATTTGAGTGAGGTCGTATGGATTCCTACGAAATAGCTACCCAGGGGTGCGTTTCCCAAAGGCATAGTTAGCCTACTATGGTCGCAAGTTCCGTAGTTACCAGCATAGTTCAACAATTCAGTGTTTCCTGAAAGCATAGTCCAAACGAACATTCGAAATCAACGTCACAAACGCTCGTGGTTTGAACTACAGCACTGGACCTGTGGTTAGAAGCATAGACCATTTCAAGCGCTATTCGGTGGCTTAAGGAAGTGACGTCTTTGGTCCCAGGACATTTCCGGTTAGTGATCCAGCGCATTGAAAAACATTGGCGGCAGCCGATTTATACAGAGTAATATTTTGACAGTTTACTTATTCCTACGATTAGAAATGTCAAAATTAAAGAGAGGACTGTGTTGTTCCGTGGTTGGATGTTCTCTTAGGCCAGGAACTAACTTGTTGTCGGAAATTAAAGTGTTTTGATTTCGGAGAAACAAAATACAGCACGACGCTTGGATTACAGCTTTGGATCAGTCTAAAACAAAGTGGGATTACACACTGACTGATCTTTATGTATCTAATTTTATCTAAAGCCAACATATTATAAATTAGAATTAATATGTATTGGATACAGACAGGTTGGCCAGCATTAGATATGCACTTTCTTGTTTATTCGTGACCACACGCAGGACTCAAGCATACAAACCTTCTCTCACACACTGTTCCACGGCAACAAGGATCGCAGCAACTTGACTACAAACTTCGCCTAATCTACGCACAAACACTGAAATGGCCACTAATAACCCCCCCGTCACCGTTTTTGACAGCGTTTGACTTGCTCCAACTTCGCCAAACACGAGATAAACAGCGGAAAGCTTGGAAACATTTGTATATTCAATGTGGACGATAAGGAAGTAATTGTAGGCATCCAGACTGCGATATGCCTTTACCACTTCTCTTGTGTAGACACACTCTGTCTTAACCAGATAATGATACACGTCTGATACGTTACTTCAGGTAAACATTTAACGTTCTGAGTGAAAAGTTGTCGCCTAAATGTTTGATTTAAAGGGTCCGGTAATGCCAAATTATCACCTATTTTTAGTTTTTGTAAATATCTTAACTGTTCTGCTTTAGCTAGATTAAAAAGTATGCGCTAGTCATTTTATTTTGACGGGTCTGTGCTTTAAAAACGGCGCTACCGGAAATGCTTCCGGACCAGACATGCGCAGTAGCGTTCCAACGGGCTTGTTATTGTTTACATCCTTGAAATGGTCTATATACAGAATTTAGTATCATTTAATTCATTTAGAACTGTTTTAGCTTGCACAAGCTTTCATATGAATTGCTTTTTCTCAAGTTTAATGTAGCATTTCAGCTTTTCCCTGGAACTATATAATATAAACCAAAAACTATAGCTTATTTATTAAGCCAGAAAATGGTTCCCATTTCATCAACGCCATTGATAGTTCACAAAATGTCTGACTGTGAAGTTTTCACGACCCCCCTGTCACATTTGAACAAGGACTGAAGACCAATGTTCTTTCTGGCTGCATTTGGTGAGAAACCCTCTCTCCTTATTACTCAATTTGTCTTGGCTGCTCAGTCATGTGAAAATGCTTTACTTGTTGAACTTTAAATAGAAAATAGACCTCAAAGAAGGCCTTTTGCTTATCAGTTACTTTCTACATGCTGAGACGCCAAAATGAGCAGCCAAACCTCAAGGAGATCTTGGAAGAAACCTTTAGGATATATATCCACAGAGAGACAATTCATACATATTTAAAATGGGAGAAACAGATTGGAAAACCACAGACAGTTGTGAGCTCTGTTTTACCTCCTCATTCATAAGATTTGTGCATTTGGAACTGGCCATTTTTCAGATTAGCGCAATGCATGATATGTCACGAAAGAGATCGGGATCGACCAAAATCCGTGTAGTCATATAGATGTCCCCCTGGAGCGTAGCAGCTACTCCTCATTAAGCATTTTCAGCAAGAAACCGATAAAACTGCATTTTCCTCAAAGGAAACATTCCAGACTCTTGACCCTTGTATGGTTGCATACTCTAAGCTCACCCTAATGCTTTCTCTTGAAAAACAATCCCTACCTAAAAGCAGGTTTCTGCAGTGTTCAGCTCAAACTGTGAGCCCCAAGCAGAGCTTTCCATATTTCACCCAGTGTAAAGCTACATTGTGCTCCTTTAGATTCTCACAGGAAGCAGGTTTTTTTCCACCCTTCATGGCTTATCCTTCCCCCCTTCAACCTCCTCCACTGACCAGTCTGCCTGTGAGAAAAGTTAGCAGCCCCCTCATCTACTATCCATTACTCCCCAGAGGCCAGCAGTGTAACACTTCAGTGCTTCCATTCGCCTGTAGCCTCCACACCTCAACAACCCAAAATGCTCCAGTACATCAGTGTGTCCCATTCTCCCAACCTCCAAACGCTTCGTCTCAGGCTGCTGCATGCCGTGTCCTCTCAGAACCTTGCTAACCCAGGTTCCTCTCTCTGTCTCTCTCCTTCTCACTGTGCATGTGACTGTGTCTGCTGTGACTGACCAGGGCTTAAAGGGAAACCTGGGGGAGAAGGTAAGTGCAGGATGTCGGCCTGCATGTGCAGAATTGAATCTTCTCTCTCATTGTGGGTGGCTGTGTTGATGTGGGTGGGGGGGCGACCCAAACCTATTGCACAAAGTGCGCAGGTATGGTGATTTATATCAGGAAGGCTATATTTTGAAAGGCCTTGGGGGTCACATTCGGAAGATGTTTCCCACAATGCTTGGATTACCTGTATGTATTCTTGGAGCGCTCTGAAGTTTTAAGAATTCCCATTCTAGACAAAGAGATGTTTGGAATGGAGCAGCTTACGAAACCCTACCACTTCAATACACGTCCAAAACTATCTAAAAGTTATGCAGTCAATAGATGTATCCTCAAGCCCGTATTTGGTATGAGTGAGCACTGTGTACTGGATTTAGTGCATTGAGCTTCAGTTCCTTTTGTGGCAAATGTGGTTTGAGCCGTACCCTTTTGGCAGCTGCGCTCAGAGTTTGTTTAAGCCAGCAGTTCTGTGGCCTCCCTTCATCAAGCTGGAATGATATGTAATGTCTGAGGCTGAACAAGCAATGTGAGGAGAAACATGTTCCTCATCCTTCACCATTACAGAAAAGTAGTAAACTTCTGTATGGTTGCCCTCACTTGCCAGCAAAACACTGGGATTTTAAAGAACTTGGAGAGGAAATAAATAACGATGTGACCACCAAGCCGACAAGTAGAGAAGCAGACGATATACGACCTTGGAAAGACCCACCAGATTCTCGTCCAGAATAATCAGTGGGCTTCCCTCGTTGTTACAGGGGTTTGCATTTTATCCCCTCTTTCAAATGTGGTCATGTTTTACCTTCCAGCAAGGCCTGCAAGTCTTGACCCAACAAATTTTGGGGTGAAGAACTTCGTTAGATATCAAAACAAACCCCCTTAAGATGAATGGGCACACGAGCCCTGAAACTGGCAGCCTTAGCGCTTCAGTTCTCAAGCAAATAAATTCAGCTGAATCGTAATTGGTTGCGTTGGAAGGCTCAAGCTGAAAATCAGGCAGATTGGTGATTGATTGGTTGAACTTTGCAAGAACTGCAGAACTTGAGACTGTGTATTCTTTACACAGAAAGGATTACTTAAAATCTTTGAAGATCGTATCATTCATTAGTAAGTCCAATCCTTAAATATCAGCAGAATTTGCTCCTGCTTTGGCTGATTGTATTTGGGCTCTTTGTCCCGTACCCGTTCCTAGCTGCCAAATGCTTGTAACGTAAGCCTGTTCAAAGGGATATCTCTAGATCTTCAGTTGTCCTGTTGCACAGATCTCTGCAAGATTCTGTGGGTAACCATAAACCTCGAGGGCAAAGCTTAGAAGTCCTTTCCTTCTCCGCAACCTGAAAAGTTTTGCACATCACCCCTTTTCATGCCCCAGTAACTTTTTTATGCGATTCAAAAAAGTGCTAAAACAAATACATCTCTATCCTGTGATAAAGTGGGCATTGAACCAGAAAAATTTAAAATTGTCCTCAATTTGATGGATGGCTGGGTCATCAAAGGTGTCTTCCTGATAGGGTTTCACATGAGAGAGCTAATTAGGGAAAGTGCTGGAAACCCGAGAGCTTTCCTGTCTGACCACAGAGCATTGCGGGATTGAGCTTAGATGTTTGGTGCAGCACTGCGGACAGGCCGACACCGTGCAAATCACCTAGTTTGCGCCAGATAACCGGCCCGCCGGGCCGTTTGCTGTTTACTCAGCAGTGCTCTCTGACCCTCTCAACTCGCTGTCAAGACGTAAACTACGACCCTGAAATGAGAGCCAGGGTCTGCTGACATTTTACTTACAGACCGAAATACAGTGTTCACCTCTGAGCCACATGCAAGCGCTCTCCGTGAGGCGGCTTAGCAAAAGAGTTATGTTAAACAGATGTTACAGGGTGTTTCAGAAAAGGTTTTTTCTATTCTGCAGATACAATATATTCACTTATAAATTTGGCTTTGTGTACTAGGTGTAGTTTAGTGGATATCATTCTGTCTCTTTCCTGTCAGTTCCTCTCCTCACTGTCTTTCTACCTCTCTGTCTGTCCGTAGGGAGCACCAGGAGAGCCAGGTCTGTCTATCATTGGCCCACGAGGACCTCCTGTAAGTGTTTGCTCTGTCACTGCTAAAACTCTTCATCATCTCCTTCTAATGCTAGGTCTCCAGAGTAGATACAGGTCATAGTGCAGATTTTAGCAGCTTTTGGCCTCAATTCTTTTATGAATCCAGGGGTTGGCAAAGGTTCTCCTATTGTTTTTCTTCCCGCACTTAACTTACAGACCACCCCAAAATGAGACGCTGTAAGATAGATAAGCAGGATCAGTGTCCTCCAGCACACTACTGTATGTGGAGCAAATCCAACAAATCTCTGCTAATCAAGACCCAATCTCTAATATGCACGAACAGGACGGGAATCCCGCAGCAGCTTGTATGGAAGCACTTACACTTCATCAGAGTATTTCAGGGCTGCGACTCCCACATAATGACGCCCATTTGGAATCTCATCTTCATTAGCTAGAAGGAATGAAAACATCCCAGCCCTTGTCATTATAATCCAGACATTAGACGTGCCGATTGCGCTGTATCTGTTAATGAGTGGTCAGCCATCAGGCGAAATGGGGCTTGTCCCCAAAACTGGCACTCTTTGCCTTTCCATGCATTCCACTTAGTAAGACAAAAACGCAATGTTAAGCCGTCAGAAGTGCAATTTCCTTGCTGATTATGCTGTGCGTAGCCTGTGGTTTCCCCATTTATCCCAACACACTCTTATGGGAGGGCCTTCAGAATGTGTAGACATCTGTTTTTCTGCTTGCTGATTATACACTTCTCTATACCTCTGACCCATCACCTCTAATAAGGCGTCAGGAGTGGACATCAGGCATAGAGAACTGGTGACAGGGAGAAGTTTCATTGCGGGGAATCTCTTCAGCAGCTGAGCTGAGAGCATAGGCTTTGTCCTCACCTCCAAAAGGGTCACAGAGGTTGATTTGAGGCAGAAGTGTGGAGAGGCCAGCGGAAATGACCAGTTTCTTTCTCACACATGAGTGAGGCAGTGAGGGAATAGACAAGAGGGAACATTAGATGATGCATTGAGTTGTCATTAGATCTACAGTTACTGTCCTGCCTGATCAGGTGGGTGATGTTATTTTGTATCTTAAAACAGAGAGTACAGCACAATACACGTTGGACAAGGACTAAAAAAATAGATAATTTTTTGGGATCGATTAGCATTCCTGGACCCCTGTTAGAAAACCACAAGTCAAGTCAAGTATCTTTTGTTGTATTTGTCATGCTTTGTTCAAGATACATTGTGTCTGTCAGTGATATTTAATATGGGTTTTATTTTCAAGATCAGACTGCAGTCAGGAAATTGCTGTTGTATCACATCTGAAGAATGTATTGCGGCCATAGTGGATTTTTGTTTTAGAGGAGTTCTTTTCAGTAGAATAGGCTTGTTTTCTGTTACTTTTTATTACACTTTCATGCCAACAAAATGAATGTTGTCAGTTGTGCTTCGGGTTATTCTGAGGGGGGCACATGCTGCTACTTCCATTACTCCAGACCTTTAGGTTCCCAAGGCAGAGAAAATCAACCATGTTCCAATAACTACCTGAGACCCAGACACACAATCCCCTTCATTAGCTCAGTTCACCTCTTCCTTGTAATTTTCTCTCAGGTCGCTCCAACGCAGTCCTTTTTTGCCAGGCATATTGAATGACTTCCTCTTTTCCCAAGGGCTACAAAAGTTTTTTCAGGAAAGCAAACTTGGTATTGTTCACAGGAGAATGTAGCGCTAATCATTGCTGACATTTACTTATTTAATTTGTTAGCCTTTTCTCATTGGCTCTCACGTACCAAATAAGGATTTACGTTTTTCAGTTTGTTCTTTCCCGTGTTGAATTTCGGTCGGTGTCCCACAGTTTTTAGAGCTTTATTCGTCTTTGTCTCCTCATCCCACACAAAGTGCTTCCTACAGAGCAGGAAGGCTCCTGTCCTTCAACCTCAATTACGACACAACTGAGTTTGGAGGAACAATACTGCATCTCTCAACACAGACCTCCTTTCATCGAGTTCACATAATCCTCATGTTTTTCGTATAGAAAACAACTCCTCTTCTTTTTTCTTTCTGTCTCCCCTCAGGGACAACCCGGTACTAGAGGATTTCCAGGCTTTCCGGTAAGTGACTTTTGTCTGAAGCCAATTGGAACTTGTGTAGAGTTATGTGTGAGTTTATAAAAACCATCAATTAGCCACTGCTTCTGTGGCCCCCTATTTTATGGATGCATGTGGAAATGACTCAAGGAAGTGAGAAAAATATTGACTTGTGCAGTTGTCGTTCTAGAAGTTGGATAATGTGAGAATATGTAGGTACTGTAATGTTTAAAAATTGATGTTAAAGAATGTTAAGTCCTTTAAGGTGTTTATTACCCTGCATGAAAACTGTGCTGCTGGACACATTTGGTACACAGTGTTAAAATACTGTACAGTGTTTTTAGTGAGTCAGTATGCTTCACCATGCTTTGGCATGACCTTCAAGGAAATACATTTTTTCCATAAACATTGTCATATTTGCTAGTCTAGACAGAAGAATCGGAGCTGTTTTGTGTCTTCACAGTGTCGCCAATCTGTTCTGCCACTTTTTTTTTCCAGGGCCCAATTGGCTTGGACGGGAAACCCGTGAGTTTTGCTTCATTCCTTACGAATGTTTGAATAATTGACACTCACACAGGTTTGGAACCTCCGAACCCTTGTACCAAATTATTTGGCAGTAATTGATAATTGACGGTCATTTTGGCAATGAAGAGGATAATTATGGTAATAATAATTATGCTGATTATTGTAATACATTTGCTGTTGTTTCCATCATGAAAGAATAGAGGAATATAAAGAAAGAGTGATTCGTACTACCTAAAAAGATAAAAGAGAATGGATATTTTTCCTTTGCCAAACTTTTTTTTTTACTTCACAGGGACAAAATGGTCCAAAAGGTGATATGGTAAGAAATTTCATTCACTTTTTAACATTTTTAGCTATTGTTAAATGGCTTTAGAGGTGCAGTGCAAAAATAATTTCCTATGAATGTGATCTTAAGAAAATACATAACCTCGGCTGGAATTAATTGAAGTGTTAAAATACAAATCTAAATACTTTTAGTTTAAAAGGACACGCATAATGAGATCTGTCATGTTTGCTTTTGCTAATGAAATACCGTTGGAACAAAAACCATCTGTCATAAAGAGAAATACTTCAAAAAGTAAAACATATCATAAAAAGAAATTTGTCAGTGTCTATAAAACTCACCAGTTGAGCCATTTTGTTTTCAAGAAGGCTTGTTACGGTGATGTTTATCTAGGCTGTAAGCATGGCCATATAAATTTACAAGAACAACACTCTTGTCGTTTGATTTATGGGACGAGTGACTAAACGGTAGTGTGTGTGTGTGTGTGAGAGAGAGACGAGAGAGGACACATACCCGTTTCATTCAGTGGGGTTTGTCAAAAGTGACTTTATGTCAATATCTGTCTAACTTTGGCCGCCTGCGGTATTAAAACAAGGACATCAGGTTGGCTCTGTCCTCTTCAACTACAATTTGAAAAATATACTCCACAGCTTTCTTTTATGTGATGAAAGACAATGGGCAGAGACGTTATGCTTCCAGGCTGCGTATTTAAACCATTCCTTGTGAAATATAGTACAACCTCTGTGTTCTTTCTTTTATAGCATCGTGAGAAACGGCAAGCTTAGAAACTATAAAAGAGAAGCACTTTTAGAATTGACACCTTTATAAGACGGCATCAGAGCTGAACGGCCCCTGCTGAGCTTTTGAACACGCCACATTGAGCTTTTAAAGTAATACGTATATGGTAGAATTACAGAAATTGATTTGTTAGTGTTTCTGAAGGCATTCATCAATCTGTGAGTTACATGTTTTTATAGAGCATGCATTGTGGGATGTTGTATCATTAAAACCGGCCACTGATGCCCTCCTTATAAGCGCATAGTACACCTACTAAAGCTTCCTCAAGCTAAATTTGGCTTCAGCCTAACTAAATGTTTTTCCATTTTTAACATAATTTATATGGAATTTGAGCTTGTTATGGCTGAGACGTTTTGTAAACAGGAAAATTAATCACTGACAATCCAGTAACACTTCCATATTGTTATTCTGATTATTTTCCCAGGGTCCTCGTGGTCCTAAAGGAGTACCAGTAAGCATTTGCTTTAATATGTATTATTATATAGTTATTATATTATAGGAGTTTTCACATGGCAGAGGAATGTTGTTGAATGAATTACATTTTGGTTTTTGTTCAAATCTTATTTTTCAGGGTGAACCTGGTCCAAAAGGAGAGAAGGTAAAAATCATGCATGATATGCATTAAAATAGCAGCTCATTTTCTTATGATTTGTCAAATGATCGTGTGTGTGATGGATTTGTGTTATTGTTTTTTTTTTCTAGGGTGTATGCGGCGACTACACTCACAGGGTAAGTGGACGTTTTATTGAGCTTATTGCATTGATATTGCAATATCATAAACCCTGTTCATTTATGTTTTAAAAGGCTATCTGGTGTTGAGTGCTGGAAAATCCCAGGCATATGTTTTCATTCCAGTTTCCGTGATATTGTTCTATTTGTCTAAGTGATTTGTCATGTTTACCCTTAAAAAGACATTTACAACGTGTTTGCGGTTCAATTAGAAACATTAAAATAAGGGGAAATAAGGCAGGAGCGATAGATTGACAGCTTGGATGTTGTCTCGGATTGGTAGCACATGAGCACATGCCAAGGCAGGGCCTCAAAGTTGATCAGATCTCTCTCGGGGAAATCACAGTTTCATGTAAACAAGGCAATTTTACCAACAGCCTGCTGAATTGGATTTGATAAGGCTCTCTGTTAAAGGCGGCCAAGTTTCTTATGTGGTGGATAGGGGTTTTGGTTACAGCCCTGGCCTATTTAAAAGTAATTTGGGCCTTTTGAAGCTATTTTATCAATTATGTAATCTCAAAAACAGCACGCGATACAAAAACAGAAAAATAGCCTTGGCAGTAGACGTTTCTACAGAATCTGAAAAAGGAAGAACAGTAATAGCAGCAGGACACAAGCCAATAGTCTTGTTTTTAGGTATTTAATCACTGTTTTTATTGTTTGAAAGTATATCATACAGCTATATCGCATTAAAACAGAGCTGTTTTTCATGCATGTCTGCCAGGCCACATGGGAGGCAGCAGACTGTTTAGAAAGCTGCTCATAAGGGTGGTCTTTTTGGGTGGTTGTGTACTATAGGTTTTTTTGCAGCTAGGGTTAAACCCAAAGGTCACTGCGCTAGACTGAAAGGATACACCCTGCAGTGGTGGAACAAAAATGGGAATTATCACTTGAGCGTGTGTGTGTGTGTGTGTGTGTGTGTGTGTGTTTATGTATCCGTATCCATGTTCGTCTATTTGTATGTTGGGCCGTTTTAAGCAGGGGCTCCCAGTGAAAGCGTTGGCAGCTTTGCGCTCCAGTCAGGCTCTAATGTTGAAGGTTTGTGGGCTGTTCGCTGTCCCTCATCCCTAATGCCATGATATGTGTGTTACAGTCCTGCTGCAAAGAGAGACATAGCTGAAAACTGTGCACTAGTTTATCCACGTGCACTGTTGGAGGTGCAGAGAGGTGCCTGTTATTATAACTGATTGAAAACACTGTGGGAATTTATAATGACACATTTTAACATGCAGCTGGTCTCCTGCTTTTTCTTTGGCCTTCTTAGGGAACTTTTAGGGTTGTGGTATATCATTTTAAGGTACACTATGCAACTGTGACTTGATACGGCATCAAAAACGCATCCAATTCTTAAAGACACAAATACCATGTGTCTTTAATATTTTGATTGGCCTCCTTAACCATAGAGTACCTTAAAACAAATGGTAAAATACCTTCAGCAGGGAGTTAAAAATTCTTGAAAGCACTTGCCTTCTTGATTTGCTTGTATTTCTCTACTCTAAAATTTAGCAAGAAAAAAATAAAAAATAATAATATATATATAAATATAAATGTTGCTATATTTACAGTATATCTTGTATTAAAATTATTGAATGTTATATATACACTACTGTTCAAGAGTTACCCATTATGGGATTATGCAGTCAAGTAACAATTTATAATGTTAGAATATTTTTATGTTAAAAAATATAATAATTTCCTCAACTGTCAACTGTTTTCAACATTAAAAAAAAAAAAAATCAGCATCATAAGGATCATGTGACACTGAAGACTGGTGTAAGGATGCTGAAAATTCAATTTTTGCATCACAGATATAAATTGCATCTTAAAATATATTGCAGTAGACACCAGTTATTTTAAATTATAGTATTTTTTCAGAACATTACTGTAAAAAAAAAGTAAAAAAATTTAACCAACCCACAATTATTTGAATAGTAGTGTATTTGGCATGCAGAGTATGGTCCAGAAATCTGAAACCCTATTAAAATGGGGTATTATTTCCATTTGAGCCTGGAAATAAAGAAAAGGCTTTGAAAAATGTAAATCAACATTTGATTGAATCAGTTCTCTTGAATGACTGTTTATATGCAGTCCGTTGCACAGAGGTATGAAATACAGACACCTCTCAAGAAGGCAAGTTGTATTTAAGGTAACAGTTATTAGTGGTGTATCTATGGGTCAATAACTCTTTAATCTGTCTATTGCAATGCTGCTGATCTCAACAGAAACGTCGTATTGTCAACGCCTGTGCTGGAGGACAGGCCACAGTAAGTGTGTTGCGAAACTCTCTTTGTGGCAAGACTGAGTCCAGCCTGATCTACACAGCATTGCTGCAGAGTCACGGGTGCCATCACAGTGGAAATGAAGATAATGATAATGCTTGATATGTAAATAATTTAATAGGACTGTCAGTCAATGCATAGACTTTACAAATAAGGGGATTAGGAGGTGAATACAGTATGTATTATTGATCATAGATCTTTTACTAATTCTAGATATTAATAGACAGTATGCATAACATTCCCAGCCCTAATAACAGGAAACTGTGTTATCAGATTAAGAGCTCCATTCTGATTGACCTGAGACTCTGTTTAATGATGCTGAATCCTTTTGGTTCTCTCTTTCCCTTCTTCATCTCTCTCTCTATGCCCTTGCCTTGCTTTTTCCTCACTGTTCACTCTCTTTTTCACTTGTTTTTCTGTTTTTTTCCCTTCCCCTCCTCTCCTCTCTTGGCCCGTTTCCTTCCTTTGGCCTCCTGGTGAACTTGTTGTCCTGGTGGTTTTGTGCACCGTGGCCCACCTGTGCTTTGTGACCTCAGCAGATGTTGCCCATCACCGTCCGCAACATGCCCTCAATAAGCCCTCTAATCCTAAAGCGCCTCAAGGTACATCTCTCTCTGCCACCCTCGCACTCCTTCCCTACGGATGCCAACCTTCGTCCACCCACTGCCAGCTTTCACTCCATTAACAGCCACTGAGCTCTAGACAAACATCAGAGCCAGTAGCTTCAATGTCATGATATGACACAGTCCACTTGAAATACGCTTATTTCATAAAATAATGTCCAATTCACAAAATTTATAGGCATATAAACTCTACCCCACAGGAAGAACTTCTGTCAGGCCTTTCTCTGGATTTTAAGACACTGTCCATCTGGTTTAACTGCGCATTAGCTCAATAAAAGTCACTAACACATAATGGATTGTCCTTATACTGTATGTCTGGTCGTATTATTATGTTGGGCACATTAAGGAGCTGAATCATTCCAGAAAATGTGTAATGCTTTTAGAGCCTATGTTGTAAATAAAGCACAGAAATATAACTACTAAACATTTTTAGATGTGAGACATATTTTAAAGCCCCCATGAAATCGTATTTACTAGGTCATATCTGTTAACTTAATTAACAAGTAACAATTTGTTAACATTAGATAATGCATGAACAATAATCTTCCTTCTGTATTATAGGTTAATATTAATTACTAAGCTTGCTATTGTTTATTGTCAATTCATACTTGTTGATATTAACGGACACACGTTTTTTTTATGTGTTATAAAGCTATTTATAAATTCTGGTTACAGTGCAATTGCACAAATAAGTAATATTAGTTAACTGCATATACTTAGGGTTTGGTTTAGTGATTCCTGTAATTATGCATAATTTACTGTTATTACTTGTAACGCACAATTAAAGGACACATTAAAAGTTTTCCTATATTAACATTAACACATATATTTGTTCATACAACATGCTAAAAATGTGACTTATTAGTAAATGCAGTAAAGCATTTTTTATTTAATTTTAGATTCATATAGAGCCTTGGTGTAAAATGATAGCGTTAAGCAAGTATACAGGGTCCAAAAATCAATGACATAATATCGCATATATTGTCATTTATTTATTTATTTATTTTTGTAGTCCTGTCAGCTGCTCTCTGAAATGAAAACTAAACTATATTTGTTTAGCCGTTACATGGGGTGTTTATAAGCTCACAATGTGCATTTATATTCTTTGTCAGTCTACACTAACTCGTCAGTTCCCTTAAGAACAGCGAGCAAGACTCCTGCCATATTAACAAAACAAAACTGAAGTTTAAAATCGGATTCTATAATCCGCAAAACGACAGTCGAAAGATTGCAACAGGGAGATGTCAGCCCACTTCAGCCGCTTTAAAAGGCTCTTTGCCTTTACTGCCCGCTCCACGAAGTGCCCCCGGCACAGGTTGACCACGGTTGGCACCCGTCCTCCATTTTTTTCTACAGGTGCGTAGTCTGTGTGCACAGAATTAGAGTACCATGTTTGGAGACAAGGTACAGACGGTCTAAGACCACAGTGTTAGGGACTCACAGCAGCTGATTGGCTGGGTCTTCAGTTTGGGTCGGGTCTGTGCATTGGATGGAGATCATGGAATATCTCTATTTAATGGATCTACATCTGGCCTCATAAATCAAATCTAGACAAGTCCTGTCAAGAAATAAATGGATAAAATATGGATCTGAATCTGATGGATGTGTTCCGGATTTCTCTGAGCTTCAGACTGCTACTGAACAGAGACGGCATTAAAGAAAGGCTTGTCTTTGTCACGGTATCTGTGCTATTTGCGGTTAATCAGTCTTGTACTCGGTTGCCAGCATGTAGGAGGTCTTAATTTTCTGACTTGAAATTAATGCGGTTAATGGAAGGAAAATTATTCTAACTTACACCGAGTTCTCGGAGTGCAAACTGAGCCTCTTTAATGCTAAAAGCAGGCTTTTTAAAAAATAATTACACAGCAGAAATCTTAAATAATAAGTTCTCCTTATGGTCTCTTCTCAGGAATAGCAGGATATTTTTTAGTCCAGTCGTATTTCCTATTTTCATGTCCCTCTTGCTGTGTAAATACCACACACTTTCCTGTAGATGATTTTGTTTAGTCTTCTGCTGTACGGAAGGTCTCCTCTCGCTGAGAAGTAGCCGGGGTAGTTTTAAAACAGGCCATCATGTAAAGCAGTGGTTTTCAACTGGTGGATCAAAAAAGGGGTCAGTACTGTAAATAATAAACGCAACTGTCTAAAATACATATAGATTAAACCATTAAAAGGGAGAACTTATATATTTTGGCGTTGATGTCTAAGGCTGGATGTCTAATCAAACTCGCCTCAAAACAAACATGACCTAGAGAACAGAATTTAAAATCACTTACAGTAAGGATAAACATGGTTTGTGCTGACCACAGTGTGCTTTGTTGTTGTTGGCTCCCAAGGGACTGAAACCATCAAAATTCGATTTGTGTACAACAAACAATTTTGGGTCGCCAAAATAAAACCAGTTGAGGAGCACTGGTGCTGACCTTATTGAAGAAGATCTGTGAGGCCACAAGCAATATGGGTTTGCCTTAAAAGCATTTAGTGTAAATGTGTCATTTTAACAAACATTTGCCCAAATTTATGAAAGATCTTCCAAACGTGGTACTCTATAAACTAAATCCATCATCTCATACTGACTTTCAACTCAACCTTCAGGCCTGGGTTCCTCTCAGGTTCAAATCCACTAAATACGTTTTTAGTTTTTTGTCATTGACTTATGATTCATGATGATATGATGATGATTTTTAGTCTACTGTATCATAATTATATCTAATTATTGTAAATGGCTGGATTTCAACCAGAGTGGACCCTGCCTCTGATGCTATGCATTGCACCTTATATCCAAATGGCTTCTTTATCTCAGATGCTAACTTCCTGTCTCTCAGCAGGGCGAGCCTGGAGCTCAGGGACCACCGGGACCTCCTGGCCCCCCAGGGCCTCCAGGGACACCTGGCTTAACTGGTGTTAGTGGGCCCCCGGTGAGTCACTGAAAAATCAGGAAATGTTTTCTACAAAACGCATGCTTGTTGAAAATCAAATAAGCTACATGGTTATTGTAGATGATTGTTCTTTTATGAAATATTGTTGCTTTGATAACTATTATACTGTAGAGCTGTATTGTTTCAGGCCATAATATTGTGGCTTCTTTTTTTCTCACGCATGATTATATCCATGCATTTATTTATTTTTACTCTTTTGTGTCATGTTTGATTATGGCTTCACATTCCTGCATTTAACTTCTCAATTTGATTTTAGGGTAAACCCGGAGAACCCGGAAAACCTGGAAAAGACCCAAGAGTGAGTGTTTGAATGCATACGTTTTCTTCTTTACATTTCTAATACGGATACTTGACTTGAAGTAAAATAAAGTCTGTAATGCCCCATGTGACGGTGTAAAGCTCAAAGTATATCTGAAACAGATTCTTGATATTATTTGATGTGTAATCAGAAGTCCGTATTCAGACTGAAAGCGTGTTTCTATTTCTTTTGTTTGTAGATGCTACCGGGCCTGAAGGTAAGCTTGAAAAGCACACAGCTGTCCAGCTGCTCTGCAATGATAGTATTTTCCACAGGCGAGTCATAAACAGACTCACATGAAGTTCACACACAGTTCAACAGCCTACAGGGTGGGTCTGCTCTGTCGTTGCCAGTACAGAAGGGGTGGATACGCCATAATTGATTATCCGTGTTGCTGTTGGATAAGTATGTATTTCCCCCGATGCGTTAATTGCATCTGAGTTTAGACTGGGGGATTTTAATTGTACTCCATTTAGAAGCACTGGTCCCTTATAGAAGCACATTTCAGCTCTCTGTAAAGATTGTCTGCCAGTCTATATAACAGCTGCAACTAGAGGCTTTCTCCTTTGGACACCAAGTTCCCAATAAAGGAATACCGATCTGCTTATTGCCCGTTTTATTGCTCCGAGTATATGAAACAAATAAAAAGGCTTCTTAATAAAAGCCAAAAAGGTCTTTGATTGTTTTTGCTTTTTTTACAGGGTGAACCCGGTGTACCTGGACAAAAGGTGAGTGAGCAGACATATGTCTGACCCGAAAGACCATCTAATCCGATAGTTAATGACTAGAAATTTGGCACTGCTCTTGATTGCTTAAACAAAACGCTTAGAAACGGATCCTTCTTCTCAGAGGAGCCTTCATTAATGAAGCTGAACTGTGAGGGAGTGACGTATCAATTAATCATTCAGCAGAGTGATTGAAAAGCACTAAGCTAGCATCAATCGCCGTGCTGGATGAAGAGTTACAAAGTGGAAAAAGAAACTTTAACGTCATGCTACAGCACAGATAAAATATTAGTGGATTAGAGAAAACACAATTCATTGGGTCAAACACATTTTTCTTTCTGCGTGGCTATTTTTCTCTGACTGTTTTTATCTTTATGTGTCAGGGGGAAGCTGGCCCAAGTGGACCTGAAGGCCCCAAGGTAGGAATCTGTGACCTTTGTCTGGTTTAAGCGGTTTAACTAATTAACCTGCTCCACCGGTCACCCATAACTTCTGGGTCACCTCATTGCATAATCCCAACACTTCAGATTGACAGCCCCCTTTGGGTCAGATATTACTAGCTTTCAGTGCGTTATTGTGTCAGTCAAAGTTTATGAAGGATGTAGGAAACAGATGTATTACATACTCGCTTCCGTCTTTAATCAGGCCTTCTACAGAAGAGGGTGTTATCTAAAACCGTCTGTAGGTGTGACATCAGATACCCAAATCATATAGTTGTGATTAAACCAGTGAGGCGGCACCTTTGTTGTTTGGGTTGCAAGACTAAATACCATTGGAGCACTGGAGGAATTGCTCAAAGCACCGGGGTTTGCTGATAACAGCATCTGTTTGGGGTTTTACAGTCTTCCCCTTGAGCAGTGCTCTTAACACTAAAGTCATTGAGTGCTTTACCCCTGAGGTAATGAAAGATTGAATTAAGATAGTACATGGGGCTTAGTGTAATGCTATGAAAAGCATAAAATACGCTACAGTTCTTTTTTATGCTTTTGAAAGAAGCCTCTTATCTTTACCCGAGGCTGCATCAGTTTGATTAGAAAGACACTAATAGTATGAAATATTATTAGTTTAAAATAACTTTTCACTTGTATATGTGGCCCAGGACCACAAAACCAAACACAATGAGATGTATACATCATCTGAAAGAAGAATAAATAAGTTTTCACTGATTAATTGTAATGATAGGACAATATTTGGCTATTTAAAGAACTGAAATCTAAGAGTGCAAAAAATAAATCGCCTTAAAAGTTGTCCAAATTAAGACCTTAGTATTGCATAATACTGTTTACAGTAGGAAATGTACAAAATATCTTCATCGAATATGATGTTTGCGTAAAATAAATCATTTTGACCCATGCAATGTATTTTTGGCTATTGCTATAAATATACCCAGACTGGTTTTGTGGTCCAGGGTCTCATATATCTAAAAATGTAATACTTAAATTAAAACTGTACATCATTACTCCAGTCACATGATTAGTGTCACATGATGCTTCAGAAAGCATTCTAATATGCTGATTTATTATTTTGGACATTTTTGTGGCAATCTAGAAAGATTGTTGTGTGCAAGAAGCACAAAATGTTTTATTTATTTTAAACTAACAGTTTAGTACAATTTTTGAATTAAGGCATTTTTGTACAGTAAGCGTGCATCAGTAATCTTTTTATTAATCAAAGGACAGAAAAAAAGATTACTGATGCACGCTTACTGTACAAAAATGCCTTAATCCAAAAATTGTACGAAACTGCACACAACAATCTGT
>JAUCNO010001053.1:11213432-11227713 GCA_032353835.1 Enteromius viviparus
CCTTAATTCAAAAATTGTACTAAACTGTTAGTTTAAAATAAATAAAACATTTTGTGCTTCTTGCACACAACAATCTTCATTCCGCTTTTGTTTCAGAACAGGAGAGTGGGTCAAACAGCGTAGCCTATGTGCGCTTACAAACGCGCTGATTGACACTTTGTGAGGGATACATGTTGGCACGAAAACCACATGTAATCTTTTCCATGTGAAATTGAATTTGCTTTGCTTTGATACAACCTATATAGTTCTCAATCTTGGATTTGTGTTACGCTTTTACACATGTGAACCCTGGAACAACCCGCACATCCATTCCCTTCCAAATCTACCTTTGTGAACTTGAGCTTTCTTCCATCGGCCACGTCGTTCAGGTCCAACACACGCACCCAGTCAATAGCTAAAGCTAGATTGATAGTAAGCATGTCAAACAGTGAGCTTATGGAAAATGCCTCTACAGGAACAGAGTGAGGTAGTGTTGTGTCATCTTAGCTCAGGTGAAATCTTCTGTGCTAAAGCAGCGAATCGGTGTTTTGCACAACTGCGCCACCTTCTGGATACCGACAGGTGCTGCGCTCATAAATGCTCTCAAAACTGGAGATTTATAGATGGAGGCTTAAATGTGTTCTCCCCAGTGAACTGAGGTTGTCTCCTGTCTGGCCTACTATTTCTGAGTCATCTTTATATTCATCTGTGAGAGAGGCAAAGAGCCAAGTCAATGGATTTACAATTAAAAGGTTAAAATCAGAGGAGACACGTTATTGGGCACATTACCAACACAATTAATCAACGGCTGACTTTGCCTTCCTCCCACGAGACTTTATTTCTAAAAAATGACTGTCTGTCGTCTTCGTGGATGTTTAGCTGTTTACTCAGAGCTGCCAAGCCATACGGCACTGAATGTGACAGGACAGAAATGTTTGCTTTAATAATTTCTCCATCAAGCAGTGGGTTTAAGCTGAAACTCTGCTGACTTTAATGTTGCCCTGTTTCTATGATAGATGTAAATTAGTTGCTTCAGATCAAGGAAAAGCACCTTTTGATTTATTAGAAGCTTTCATTTTGCATTTTATAGCCTATTGATCACTTTGTTTGATGTGTTTCTTTCTTTCTTTAGGGAATTAAAGGAGATGAAGGAATGAAGGTAAGGAACACATTTGGTTCTTGTTATTGCTGTTTTTACTGTTTTTGGAATAATGTTTGGAGGTTTAAAAGCGATGTGAGTTATTTTGTTGATATTAAAATGCTTTGAACTGTAAGTAACCTGATTGTCTTTATGGTGCTGTTAAAACACTGATGTGTTTGTTTGATCTTGACCAGCTCAACATAGCAACATCGACTTAACCAATAACATGAGTTTGGGGGCGGGGCTATCTGTTTGGTCGGCCAATGGCCAGTTGCTTGTGGTGATGCATAAATTGCACACTTCGCCTTTACATTTGTTGTTATTCTGATTTGCATTCAGTTTTGATTATCATGTCATGTTTTGGATTTGTTCAAATCATAATCTGTGTTTTGTCAGATTCCAATCTGCGTCTTGAAAGAGTAGTGTTTTATAGAGAGTAAATCTAAACATCTGAAGATTAAAAGACGTGCATCTGCTGGAGTGCTTACACTGTTTCTCACTGGGGAGACGTTTGCCCTGTAAACAGGAGTGAGACGCATGTAAAGTTTACACCTGCTGATGCACAAATAGTCCCTATAGGACAGTGCTATTCCGACTGTCTAACTGCTTAATGGTGAGTGTTGTCCTGTAAAGCCAGCAGTGATAGATGAGCAGAGCCTGAATGAACTCATCTGTGTGGACCGGCCAGGGAAAACACAGGGTGTGATATCATGGGTCATATCAGGATCGAGGAAGCCAATTTTCCTTCATAATTTAAAATAAAAGAATATGTCAAATGTATTATGAGAACATACTGTAACTTTCAGAACTCAAAATTTCATTTGTAGTCCCAAAAGAACATTAACAGAAACTAAACAGAAGCCTACAAAAATAATAATATATAATTCATTCATTCATTACTTAATAATAACTTGGTATTTTATTAAATGACTAACTGGTCATATGTAAGCGGGCCTTGAAGGCAAAAAGGTATGACATGTATGAAATGTAAAAAAAATGTCTGTTATCTTTGAGGTCATGTCAACATCTACAACTAAAAATAAATTTAAATAAAAAAGAAATTAAATAAATAAACTTGTATGCACTGTTTCCTAAATGTTAGCAACCGAAAGAAATAAGTTGCAGTACTACAATTACTACATTTAAAGCTAAATAAAAAAATTAGTAAAGCATGCAGTGTAACAAAATAACTAAAAAATAAACGCTAATGCTAATGCTATTGCTTACATTTAATTAAATAATAATAATAATAATAATAAAATACTGTGATATTATAGCAGTGTATAAATCACAAATATTATAACCAACTATGCTATCATGCTGTGGCTGTGATGTACTGTAGAGAAGGACTTTTGTGTATGGTAGGTCCAAAGAAAACTGTGCCAAACAATTTCATGGGGTGTTTAATAAACCCTGTGCTCAGATGAGAGAGGAAGCCGAGGCCAGACATCTTACGTGTGTCTCACAGAAATCCTTTACCATGAGTTTGATGGAATTTTCATTTCCTATGCGCATCCTTCCCCTCGACCACCCTGTATAGTGAACCGTCCCAATGCTCACAGGATCTGGGGATTACTCCAGATCGTCATCTTTCTGGCTCCTTAATTCAGAGTGTGCCAAAAGAAAAGCCTTTTTCATCTCATGTCTTTGTTTGGGATCACACGGCTCTTGTCTGTGTATGTCCTCCGGTTGGTTTTTGTGTGTTTGTGGTGTGTGTGTGTTGCTCTGCTGAAGATGTCCCCATCTGTGCATTTGTGTAGGGTGAACATGGGATGGATGGGCAAAGAGGAGAAAAGGGGGAGAAGG
Organism: Enteromius viviparus; assembly: GCA_032353835.1. Taxonomy (NCBI): domain Eukaryota; kingdom Metazoa; phylum Chordata; class Actinopteri; order Cypriniformes; family Cyprinidae; genus Enteromius; species Enteromius viviparus. The sequence continues at coordinate 11,216,359 of JAUCNO010001053.1, forward strand.
TACTCTGCCTGAGAAATGTAGTGTGTTGTGCGTGGGTGCTTTCTTTCTGTGTATAAAAAGCTAGACTCTAACTAGTGTGATGTGTTTGCATGGTCAGCAAAGTTTTGATACTTGTTGGATACACAAGAGTTTGGAATGATCCAGTTTTTAATGTTTTTGGAAGCAGTCAGAGTCAGTATTGACACATATTTCATTTTCGAGTGAAATGTTCAAGTCGGTCCTAAATGTTCGTTCCTATAACTCATCCACCCTCATTGACTCGGCACCACTGCAAGACACCAGCTTACGTTACCAAAGCGAGAGCTCGCAAGGGCTGAGGGCAGGACAAATGCTTTGCAACTGAAACCAGGATGTGCACAAAGACATATGACTCAGTCCCGGAGTCATGCAGAGAGAGCAGAGGGATTGCACGCTAAGAGAAAAACAGGCGGCAAGCTCAAGACATTCCCTGTTTCCTTCATCTGAGCACCTGTGCATCTGATTTACAGGCCTCTAACCCTGCTGTTTGTGGAGAGTCCCCTGTTACATGCCGCTTGATGGACTTAGCACACTTATTTTTGCTACCTGCCGTTGTCGCTGCCAAACATGTGCTGCCATACTCTTTGATTGTTAGGTCTGTTGTCATGGCAGTGCTTTGTGTTGCTGCATTCGAGTGCTGTTTAAATATATGAATGTTTTCATCATCATACTCAGCAGACGTACCATCTGGGGAGATGACAGATGAATAAGCACATCTGCACTGGCGCTATATTTAGGTTTTTTTATATGTTTATGTATATACTTGATCACTCCCTCTAATTGAATGCAGAAGCATTTGTGTGTGGGTTTGGGATTGAAGGGCGATTTTTCTGATGTTTTTGAAAATCACTTGCATGCTGTACGTGGCTGCGATGAGTTAATAAAAATTCAGTAAAAATATGAAATATTATTACAATTTAAAATTACTGGTTTTTTATTTTAATATATTTTCAAATGCAATTTATTCCTGTTATGCAAAGCTGAATTTTGATCATTGCTCCAATCTTTGGTGTCACATGATTCATCAGAAATAATTGCAAAATGCTGATTTGCTGCTTAAGAAACATTATTAATTTTCTTTTTTAGTACCATTTTTAATGAACATTTTAGAATAATATTAAGTATTAATATAAATAATATTAATTATTATAGTCACTGTCTTTTAAGCTCTGCTCGACTGACTTAATGCATCATGGGATATGTTTTAAACAGTATTGAAGTTCACATTTTGCAGTATAACACACACTTTTTAAGTTTGCATCTCTATTTGTTGTAATCCATGCATTACATTTGAAACATTTTAGCCTAATAATGTATATAATGTACAATAATAACTATATCATTCTATATTATATATAGAAAAAGATTGAGTCCAGTGTCTAAACATTAAACTGGTATTGTGTATCCGCAATATGTGACCCTGGACCACAAAACCAGTGTTAAGTCGTTGGGGTATATTTAAAGCAATACATTGCATGGGTCAAAATGACTGTTTTTTCTTTTTTGCCAAAACTCCTTAGGATAGTAAGTAAAGTTAGTAATATGCATTGATAAGATCTTCATTTGGACAACTTTAAAGGTGATTTTCTCAGTGTTTAGATTTTTCTCTACCCTCAGATTCCATATATTCATATACAGTAGTTGTATCTCAGTCAAATATTGCCCTATCCATCCAAATCATACATCAATGGGAAGCGTATTTATTCAGCTTTCAGATCATGTATAAATCTTAATTTCGGAAGATTAAAACGACTGCTTTTGTTGTCCAGGGTCACATATTTAAAGCCAGCACTTTACTATGGTATCGCCACAGTAGCTTTTATGTGCGAAAACTGCTGTTCTCCCTCAGTCACATCTGTCTCTGTCATTACTAGTCTGTTTGGTTTAGTGTAGTGAAAACCAGTGAAAATTTATGAGATAAAAAGGAGATAAGCAAATGCTAAATTAACTTCTTTTACTCCTGCAGCCAGCGGCGGGTGAGCCTCGTCTGTATTCAGTGAGGCTGTTAAAGACCCCGTTTCTCTCCAAAGGGGAAAATGTAATATTTACAAGAAAAATCAGGCATGCGAATACAGCGTAAGACGCTTACTCGTGTAACACATGTGATTACTATGCCGTTTGACTGCCGTATGTCAAGTAGGAACTAGAAATGATGGCGTGACATGAATTTAAAGTGCAGCACCTCAGAGATCAAATGAGAGCCGCTTTGTTTTGTTCTCTTTGACATTGGCTCTCAAAACTTCTCAGTTACACACTCCCCTCCAGACCAGGATTGATAAAACAGAGAACCCAAGGGCTATTAAAGCAATAAGTCAGGAGAAGCCATGCATTACAATGATTTTACAGTGAGTTTTTATGAGTTACATGTGGCAGCAAAAGAATAAATGACTGCAAAAAGTATTTTTTCTTCACAGCCTAAAAATGCATTAATTTACATACATAAAAATACATGAATATAATACAAGATGAATACCTTTATTTTTTGAGCAATGATGCATTCAATTAATAAATGCATTTAAAATAAATCAAAGAATCCCCCAAAAATGTAATATTGTATTCAAACTTAATGGATTCAACATTGAAAATAAAAAAAATGGTTTCATAAGCAGTGAATCATTATATTAAAATGATTTCTGAAGGATCACGTGACACTGAAGACTGGAGTAATGATGCTGAAAATACAGCTTTGCATCACAGAAATATATCACACTATAAGATGCATTACATTGAAAGCCTTTCAATTTGCAGTAATATTCACAGTATTAATGTTGTTACTATATGTTTTTATAAAACTAATGAGCCTTGGTGAATGTACTTCACAAGATGTTAGATTATGCTTTTTATTTATGAGTCAGTCAGGCAGCCTGCTGTTACTCTTTTTGCTTCTAAAAATGAAACACTGTGTCTTTAAGACTCAGTACTCATTTTTTTATACTTGTTTTTCTCTTCATACAAGGACCCTTTGTGCAGTATGTTGATGTATATAAATGGAACTTATTAGGATTAGTTTGGAAATTCCATTCATCCGTTTTCTCTTTATACCTCGGGCCAAGCACGTATACCATACTCTCGTATTTCATAGGAGCCAAAGTAAGTCATTACTTATTACGAACTGTCCTGAAGGAATCACGTTTGTCAGCAAAGAACGCAGACACTTCTCCTCTATGCTGATGACGGTTCTCTCCACCTTCCCAGAGTTCCCCCCAACTCCAAAGGCTCCGTCCTCATCGTTTTTAGCCTGAAGATTAGCACTCCCATAAATCACTTGCAGCCTCTGTCAGTCCACAACTAGCCTGTGCCTCACCAAGCGCTTTTCGCTCTAAAATAAGAGACATGACGAAGGCCTATAACGGAATGATGTGTGAGCTGATTGGAAATGAAGAAGATCAAAGCGACTTCCTGTTTTCAGCATGTGTCCAAGAAGTCTCTCTTTCATGATTGAAGTGGTCAGCAATCATTGCATCGTTCCATTCCCTTAACGGGACGGTAACATGAAGTCGGGCTTCTACTGGGAACACGGATAAACTCATATACGACTCTCTGACTTGTCCAAACCCTTCACAGACCATTCTGGTGCCTGATTGGACAGAGTTTATGAAGACAGCTGAGTATGACAAGCAGTCTTCTCTCAGACCCAAAAGCACAGTAGAGTGCCTTGGATCATTAATACCCTCTCAAACCACACTCATATGGCGTCTGGCTCTTTTGATAACCTGCTGCTCTCTCGGAGGTCTGATCGCTGCACCTGTCAAAGCAGGATATGCCACTCTAGGCTCTGCCATCTGCCCCCTGCTCAGACTCACTGGAGTCTTCATGCCATCTTTGACCTTTGCCCTCAACTGCCTGCTGTCTGCCTGCCGCCGCTCTCAGAATGACATGCATTGTTTTCTGTAGAGGCTTTCTGGACATGTTCTCTTGTGGCACTAACATGTATTGTAGTGATTGAGTGTGGACTAATCTTTTTTGTTTGTGTTTGATAACCTCGATGTGGTTTACTGCTGGTCTAGTGATGAACCAGTATGGTTTTCTTCTAATTTTTCTAAATGATAATTATTTGTTGAAATGCTTCTTTCGACGGATGAAGTGATAAGTTGCACTGCTTATTCTCACTGAAGCTAAATGAAACTCTCTTTCCTCCAGTGGAACTGCTATGCTTGGCTTGCAGTCATTTTCTACATTAGAAAAGTATATTTTACATGTAATGGCTGAATTACACTGAACCAGCATTTTGACATTTTTTAAATAAATTTTATGTCATTTACACATACACTATTACAGTATTTCTTCCAACATTGTGTAAGGAGAGCTTAGATATAGATAGATATTGAAAAGGCATGCATTACTTATTTCGAAAACTAAATGATATTTTGGCATTTAAATAGTTTTAAATCATTAAGAAGTTGAAATAGTTTTCAGTTAAATGGTATTCTGTTACTTTACTAACTGCTTAAAAAGCACTTAAATCTGTTTACCCGATGCATGTTAATCCAGGCACTCCTGGTAAAGACAATTAAAGGTGTAGTTCACCCACAAAATAGTTTTTTCATAATTTTTTGACTTCTGCTGAACATATATATTAGGGTTGGGCGATGTCGACCAATGTGGCATCGTACAATGTCTAATGTAAAACATCGCGATGGACGATGGCATCATCATCGCTGTAGGCAGCGGTTGTTAGAGGGCGGGGTATAACTGAGGGTTGTAACTAAAACACCAAGCCCCGCCCCGCGACTGACAAAAATAACAGTGTTCACGCGAGCAGGTGAGAGAAGATCGAGCGCGATTGATCGCGCAAGTGCTTGAATTGCGCGCAGATGATATATCAAGCGCGCGAGAGGGTTTGAAATGAGCTCGCGGCCCCCGTTTCTTCGCATTGAAACATATGTTTTCCTCTCGCGGAAATGATTTACCGCGCTCGCCAGCATCAGTGGTGCACTCGCTTATTAATGGCATAGATTTGCCGCCATAGATTAAGTGTGTTTTTGGCGAGCTGGTTGCTGCTGCTGCAGCGGGGCGGAGCATCGCGATGCCGGCTAAGCATCGTGATGTCTATCGGCCATCGGCGATGGACGATGGCATCGTCTATCGACCCAACCCTAGTGTATTGCATGCATTATATGTATATTTTATGCCTTATATACTGTACGTTTAATATTTTGATTAATTATATATAAACGGCAGTGACATTATGTAAACAAACTATAGCATTTAAAAGGTTAGAATTCTGAAAATATATTTTTTGTAGTTATGAACATAACTGATGTTGCTAAAAAACATCAAAAAATATTTTTATGACCGTTTTTAACATGTAATTTTAACCCCGCACATGAGTTAATTATAATAACAATGCAGTAAAAACACCAATAATTTAACTGAGAAATAATGGTGCTAATATTTATATTAATATTTAGCTGTCTAAGGCACCTATCTATTCAGCACATTTACTTTTGGCTGCTGTCCTGTTGAAACTGGCTTAGTGAATCAAAACTATCAAACTGCTGTTCCTGCCATTTATAATAGCAGTAAACCGCTCAAAACTGTGTAGCAGTGGTTCACTCTGCCTCCTGAAGCATTAAATCCTTTTTAAGTATGTTAAGAAACATGGTCTTTACCTTGGTGATGGCAGTGAAGACCTTCTCCAGAATGGCGTTGGGCTGAGCTTTCTGCGGCCCGTTGGCCTGGATTTTCAGACCAAGTGCACATGGCCTTGCAATAAACCTGTAACAACCAATAACAAAGAATGCTTTGTTAGATTTATATTTTGTAATAACTTATAAAAGTGAAAGTGAAGTGACTTGTGGCCAGGTATGGTGACCCATACCCATCCAAAGTGCACACACACCCTGAGCAGTGGGCAGCCAATGCTGCGGCGGAACAATGCCTTGCTCAAGGGTCTTACCTCAATCATGGTATTAAGCGGAGATTAAGTGGTTATTTACTCTCTCCACCTACAATCCCTGCCGGACCTGGGTCTCGAACCCACAACCTTTGGGTAAGTCTAACTCCCTATCCATTAGGCCACGACTGCCCCTTATTCCAAAAAGGTCTGTCAGGCTGCATTAAAAATCAATATTCAAAGGGAAGCTCTGAGGTAAAACCACAGCGGGCGGCTAAAGAAATCCTCCTGTGTGCAATCACTTCTTGCCAAATCTTCAGAGACGGCGTGTTAAAACACACAGGCCAGCTGTAAGCATTTGGTCTTTCTGCAGCTGACTGAAGGTCTGATAAACATGGGTGTATTAGGAAATAAACAGCCTCTGATCAGAGCCGCTGCATTACAGCTGGTATTGTTATGCTAATGTAACTATCTTGTCGATCTGATAACGGGAATGTTAAAAAGGAACCAGAAGAAACATTTCATGGGTCATTGCTACTATGCAGTACATTTTCATACCCACGTTTTATTCTGAATATCAAACTCGCTGTTTATGAAAGCCATATTACAATAGCACTGACATGAACAGATTATTTCACTTACTTTGAGCAGATGATATATGAAATGTTAAACAACTAAAGTGTGTCGTACAAACATGGCTATAGTGCTTATTTCCTAATCATTTCATAGATACTTCTCTTACAATCTGTTCCCAAAAATATTTTCCAAGAACATTTACTTTGATCTCAATAGATTTTGAATGTTCTCTGAACTTTGTCCATTCAAGCAATACTTCAAAGAGAGCTTAATATTTGTACACGTTCTGGAAAAAAATAAAAAATACTAAAAAATAAATTATATATATATAATATATGGTGGGCTGTGAAAATAAATCTGCATTGGTTATCCTTTTGATCTTTTGTTTAATAAATTTACAAAATTCTAACCTATCATTAAATTAAAACAATTGAAAATTGAGAGAAAATCTCATAATGAAATAAATGTTTTCTCCAATACTTGTTGACCACAATTATTGGCACCCCTAGAATTTTTTAAGAGTAAAATATCTTTGAAGTATTTTCCCATTCATATTCACAATTTTGGGCACCCCAGGGTGATTATGAACTTGAAAATATCCAGCCCTGGCTTCCAGTTTCACAGAAATATATAGAAGAGAAAACAAACAGCACAATGAGAAAAAAAAACAATAATATATTTCTTATATGCTGCAAAATTGATAATTGAGCTTCACGAATTAATGAAGTGGCTTTAAAGTGCCCCTATTATGCCATTTTAAAGGTGGCTAATATTGTTTTATGAGTGTCTTAAAACAGGTTTGTGTGTATGCAAGGTCAAAAAACACTTAAGTTTTCTCCAAAAATAGATTTAATTTTACCCCATTTCTAAATGATTCGTAAACAACTCATGTGAAGCAGTTCGAAGAATCAGTCTGTCTAAACCCTTCCTTTCCGTGAGCCCTCACTGCTGTGATTGGTCAGATTGTGCAGTTCTTTATGATTGGTCTACTGCTAGAGATTGTGTCAGAAAATGAAACGCCCATTGCCATAACTGAATGAGCGTCTTCTTGACATGATGTAATCCATGTGGCAATAGTATGCAAATATGTTACTTCGTTGACGTGTGGCCGTAACAGAAAAAAGATTCTTTTAATTGCTTTTAGGTGAATGTGAGCAGACTCTGCCTGAGACTGCCTGGAAGAGGATGTGTGTTTCTATCATTCTAATACACGGACAAGGCGTAGAGTTTGAGTGTCTAAAGACTCTTCAAGGACAACAGCTGGAGAATTACAGAAAGTCTCAGGGTCAGAAAAACTTAAAAAAACTCGGCTGAGTCCGACAGCCCCTACATCAGCACATGTGGTTCAGGAGAGTTTAAAAACAATTCTCCTCACTCATCCAAAAACAATCTCCAGCGTGTTCAGTTGTCAGACAGGCACTGGAATTTCGAATGGGACTGGCTTCTATATTTTGGGTCTTTATTTTAACTGGAGGTCCTGGACATCTTGTTTAGACACATGAGATCATGGATTCTATCAAATACCAACAGATAAAAATCAATAATTCACTGACTCTGTTAGAAATCTTATAATGGGCCATGGTTGGGTCTTCCATTGGGACAATAATCCAAAACAAACAGAAAAAAAAAACACGGGAATTAGTCACTGAGCACAAAATGAAGCTTTTGACATGGCTGTCCTAGTCCCCTGATCTGAACCCCGAGTGAGGTGAACTAAAGAGGAGAACCAACATGGAGCTGGTGATCTAAATGGTCTGGAGTGATTCTGGATGAAGGAATGGTATCTTTTCTCTTATCAGGTGTTCTCCCCGAAACACCCCATGCCCTCGGGTTCATCACTGATGATTTGTCCAAGTTTTAGAACTATTTAGAACAGTATGCTGTATGGGTTTATATTCATATATACATAAATGTATATAGACACATACATATACTATGTAAACAAAAACTTTTTTTTGGATGTGATTAATCGCGATTAGTCATTTGACAGCACTAATATATATAATAAATATATTATTTAATTTATAATATATCCAATTTTTTTTATAAAAAAATGTAATTATTATTAAAAGTATTTAAATTCAGCAAAGCTGCTTTAAATTGTTATTGCTAAGACATTTTAATGAATTAAATTTTTAATTCATTAAAACCTTTCAGAATTTAAATTGCATTTATTATGTATTTCTAATTCAAATAAATCATGTTATTTTGAACTTTGTAATATTAAAAATATTAATTACATTATTAAGTATATTATTATATTAAGCACATATTAAGTATAAATAAAACATGTTCAACATTGATAACAATTACAATGGTTTCTGAAGGATCATGTGACACTGAAGACACAAGTAATGATGTTGAAATTCAGCTTTACATCAGATGACTAAATTACACTGAAATATATTCAAATAGAAAACTGTTATTTTATATTGTAATAATATTTCACAATATTACAGTTTTTAATCAAATAAATGCAGCCTTGGTAAACAAAAATACATTCAAAGCTCAGAGATGAACCGGTCTTGCAAGTCTGGGAAAGTAAGAAAATGGAGGTGACAGCAGACAGTTTTAATGAGCTTTTGCCACTTAATTAATAATCTCATCTGATTAGGAGCCCTCACATGATGAAAATGCAATTCGGTGCAGAAAATGCTCTAGAAATGATTCTTATATTAAGCTGAAGAGCAGCGATAAGGTTATGGGCAGCTGGATTGATTTGCGGCCTGCGCGCTGTTTGCTTTTGTGGGGCTGAAATGCCATAAATGGGCTGTTGCTCATCATAAAACTTTACAGCAATTGTGCAACGCAGAAAGATGGAAGAGGATGTTTGTGCTTCAGATAATGTGTCCTCTTTACACAGAGGAAGTCAAGTGATGCCACAGCAAAGACCACGAGAGCTTTTATCAAGATGTTTCGGTTGAACACTGATGGCTTTTTTTTTTTTTTTTCGCAATGGTCTGTAAAGTCGTCAATTCTGACCCAAAGGATTCAGCTGGTCCTGAACTTACTGAACACACAGGTTAAACTAACTCTGATAATAAAATATGGTTTAGAAGATCCGGCTTCCTCCCTAGACACAATCCCAGAGGAGACACTGACAGTATATTTCACCTTCAAACTGTGAAGACCAAGATTCAGCTGGAGAGATCTGAAGAACTCTGTCAGGTGAAGAGCAGATGGTCTGTGGCATACATAAACACAAAACCTGACACTGTGTCGTCCCGCAGAGAATATGTCAAAACTGCTGCTTGTGTGACATTGAAAGTCAACTCATGTTCAAACGTCAAAACTCATAATAGCGCAAAATTTCAGTTATCTAAAATTTCAGAGTCTAAGTTTCATATCTCACTGGAAAGCATGATTTACTGTTGATATAAAGCGCACACTGACTGGTTTTATCATCTAATTTCATGCATATGACTAGTCGTCACATACATTTTTAAAGATGTTTCTTACGTTCATCAAGGCTGCATTTGTTTTATCAAAAATACAGGGAAAAATCTGATGCTGTGAAATATTATTGTGATGTAAAATAACAATTTTCTATTTTAATATTTCTATTTTAATACATTCTGAAGGATACTTTAGACTGAAGTAATGACTAATGGAAATTCAGCTTTTGAACAATATAGATTGCAGCAAAGCACTGAACATTATTAAATAGGAGAATAGAGTGATGGTAATGTATAATGACAAGAGACAAGAGTTTATTTATCAAATGCAGAGACGGTCTCTGTAGTCAAGACAATGATAATCACTGGAAATCAGGTGTCCCCAACTAAACAAGCCAGAAGCGACTGTGGCAAGGAACCAAAACCCCATCCATGAGAGAATGGGGGAAAAAACCTTGGGAGAACCACTTAGTTGGGCTCAGTTCTCAGACGCCGAGCCCTTACCCTCGCTAGGGTTCGAGCCCGCCATTCTCCCGGCCCGCTCCCTGGACAACACGCCAAACCTGCTTATTAATATTGTATGAGGAAGCGTGAACACTTGAAACACATGTTAGATTGTGTAAAGGTCTTAAAGTGTGTGTGTGGTTAAATGATAAAAATATTTTACAATATTACTTTTTCCCCTGTGTTTTTGATCAAATAAATCCTGCCTTGATGAACATAAGAAACATCTTTTAAAAAATAACACAAATCTTATTTCTTTATTTAATGACTGTTCAAAAAAGTTGATGAAAAGTGAATCTCCCACTTTAATTTTTTTCTATTTTCTATCACTTTATTATGTTTTTTTTTTATAAAAAAAATTAAATAAAAATAAATAAAAAATAAAATATATATATATATTTTTTTTCTTTTTTAAATAAATAAATAATAAAATGTATTTAATATAAATGTATTTATACATATAAATAAGAATTACAAGTTTTATTTTGTATAATCTATATGTTTTGTTTTTTATTAATTTTATTTTTGGTGTTACTAGCTACTAACAGCACTTACATAAAATAAATGAAATTATGTTAAAATCACATATAATATATTTTCAGTTTAAATGACCTGACATAAAAAGATGAGTATTATTACACAATTCATAATTACCTATAAACAAAAATCAAGGTTAATATTGTTTTATTTAAGTATTTATTTTTACATAAATAAACACATTTATTCAGAAAGGCTATATTAAATTGACTAAACTGAAAGCAAATATGTTTATAATATTAAGAAAGCTATAAAATATAAATATACTATTAATATCATAACACTACTAAAATATATTCCTATAATGTTAATATTTAAAATATTTCTATTACATATAAGTGCTGTTCTTTTTAACTTTCAAATCATAAAAAAAAATCCTGAAAAAAGATAACATGTTTTCTTCAAAAAAATATATTACTTAAAAATATCTTATATAAACTGTATTGTTAGAATATATGAATGCAGCCTTGGTAAATATAAGAGACTTTT
>JAUCNO010001053.1:11227813-11244402 GCA_032353835.1 Enteromius viviparus
TTTAAACCGATGCATCGCATCGTTAACTTTTTAAGACGATGCACCGAGCGAATCGGGGAATCTTCCCATCCCTACTGGGTATTATTAGCCCCAGCATTCCAACAGCCCTATGTACTACTTCTTCCCATTTCCCTCCCCATCTAACCATTCATCTCTCTGCTAAGGCACATCTGCGTTAAATCACAGTGAGAAGAATGTCTGGTGTATTGAGTTCGCAGGTACAGGAGACCACACTTTCCTGTCATATCAGCTCAAAAGTAGTCTGCAAACACAGATAAAAAAGAACTTTCCCCATTGTGCTGACTTTTTCAAATAATACACGTCCATGGTAGAAAGCTGGAACTGTATTAATCGCAGAACCTTGCCACATGACCTGAAGGTTTAAAAGAAAAATATGATTCATTTCTACTGTGTGAACTTAAATGGCTCATAGTTCATAGATATGCTGTATCTGCACATACATTTTCATGGTCTTGATGTCTTTTTGCACATGATGAGCAAATTTTCCAAGCCTGGGAAATTAAGGTTCCACCTAATCTAATAATAACAAGACCACCATCATATAGCCTATCATGTGTGCTAAAGGGATAAAACTCCAGGAATGCATGCAAAACAAATGTGGTGGTCTACAGCCTTCATGTGGAGCCTGAAGATATCCCACAATGGCCGGTATGCTTGTTCTTGCATGCCAAGGTAGAAAAGCCACCCTTTTCTCATTAGCTTTTTGTTTATATAGCAAGTTCAGTCGCTGCAATGTACAGTGCACATGTGCTCTGGCTTCTCGTTTGGCTCTGTGTCTGTTTGGCTTTAGCCACATTGTGCTGTAATGAGTGTACAGGAATAGAACAGTGAGTTTTTGTACATTATTGAACCGTAATACCTTATTACAAGCCCCTCTGGTTTGATTTAGGTAGAGTCTGTGCTTTAATCATCATGAAAAGAGTTTAAGAGCAGCGAAACAATTCCTTAGATGGACCTGCGGTGTATGTTATTGGACAAAATGGGTCTTTTTAACAAGCAAAGTGATGTCAAGTTCTTTCACAAACTCTAGATGGCATAGATTCCTCTGAAACCCTCCACCTTCCCCAGTTCCACCCGTATAGAGCTGCTGTGGGTTATAAGAAATACTGCCGCACAAATAGCATTTCTTAAATACCCATAGCACCTTGGGTATATTTACTGGGTATATTTCATGTGTGTGCTGTCCCGACGTGGTTTTCCAGCACGTATAACTGAAGCGCGTGCGCACTAAAAGTCTATCAACTAGCACCTAATTACTGAACTAAGATATTTATCTCATGTGATTGTGGTAATACTGTCAAAAACACAGTGTTAAATACAGTTGCTTGTGTATAAAGTGAAAGTAAACAATCAAGAAAAATGTGCCGGTATATTAGATGCGTGCAGCTCTTAAAGGGACAGAACTAAACATGCCACCGCTTTTCATTAAAGGGATAGTTCACTCAAAAATTATAATTGTCATTATTTACTCACTTACATTTTGTCCCAAACCTGAATTAATTGTGCTAAACACAAACTAAGATCTTTTGAGTAACCAAACAGTAGCTGGTCCTCATTGAATTGACTACAATGTTAGGGTTAGGAAAAATGATAAAAAATAGATAAAATAGATAAAAACTGTAAATGATGGATGTAGTGTAGAAGCATATAGTGCTTCACCATTCATGTTTGTTAATTCAATACTGCTACACCTACTCTTCCTGAAAAATAAAAGCACTGTTTTATTCATATTATGTCTATTTGTAATGTGTGTCTATTCGAATAACAAAGATGACAACGATTTTTATCTTTGCTCATTTTGGCCTAAATATTTGCCCTTCTTTATTTTATACTTTGTTACCTTGAAAGGCTTTGTTTTTATAAAAAAGGCAAATTAGTTTGTCTGTACTGCTCAGACAACTTGCAAATTGGTAAAATCAATGACAAAGAATCATGATAAAATGGGGATATTTTTGAAAAAAAAATGTAATATGATATTTTTGCCATATCACCCATCCCTACCTGTAATTTGCAAAATAGTCTTAAAAAACAACTTGAAAAAGAATCGGGATAAAAATCGTGAATCGTGATTTCTCCAGAAAAAATCATGATTAGGGATGCTAATTTCGGTTATTTTTGGCAACTGACACTCGTTCACTGATTATTAACGTTTAACTGACAACATTATTGCGCAAAAACTAGCAAACAACAGCGGGCAGTTGCATAAACGTAGTCTTCATGTTTAAGACAGTGTTTTAAGAGCTAGTCTGACCAACTAGCAGTTAGCAAAGAGTAAACTTTTTTTATTTTTTGTATTTACCTTAGACTAATATACAATTTTATGTAACTGAATTTTTAAAAACGGTGAAGTTTTAAAGAAAAATTTAGCTGACTAATTATTAAGACTAGTCTTAACCTTTTATGCAACCAGCCCCAGAAGACGAAGATTCACATGATCACATGATCTATTTCATATAATACACCTGCAGAACTACGACCAGAGAAAAAACATAAAGTATAATAGGCCTATACGAGAAACATATAGCTATTATACCTACAGTAAATAATAAATCAACAAAACGAAAGAAAAAAAGTTAGCAACAGTGACCCAATTAATATTGAAGATGGCAACGTCCATAAAAGTCACTTTCTTACATGAAAGGAGTCCAATCGAGGCGCGAGTTCTTCCATCAAACCTTCATTAACCGACAGCAACTTTGGGCGGAGAGTGGAGCATTGAATCGCGCACTGAACACAAAACTGACAGGAGTGGCTCCAGTGGAAAGCTGACGAGATCTAAAAAAAACTTTATGATGATATGCAGCTAAGTTCTCCATCACTATAAGTTACCCAAAACACACATAAAAACACGTAACACAAGGTAAATGCGCGTTTGTGAAGTAAAGCAACTCTCTCTCACTCGGTTAAGACTCAACCACTGGATTCTGCTGCTGTGTGAATGTGGACAATAAAATGTTATTTTAATCGATTTATCGACTATCGTGACACGTCTAAACCCAATGTACTTTCACCTAGCCAATAGCAATGCAGACTGTATTGTGCCCATTTTTTCTTGACCTCTTCTGCTCCCTTGTGTAAAACTCACATTTGTGCATCAACAAGCATGTGAAAGCCCAAGGATATTGAATTACAATTACATTTTGGCACAATAAAAGTGTTGTTGGTAGAAATGGAAAACGTATAATAATTAACTTTTATCATTAAGATTTAATGATATAGATTTGAATTAAACTTTAGAAGGCATCTTTAAATCATCTTATATTAGCAGGAATTATTCAGTAGTCTTTTAACTTGGAGACCATCTTTGGGATGCATCAAGATGAGGGATGGAAATGAATTAATTCCTAATATAATGTCAGACAAATGTTTAATTACTGCTAGTTTAAACAACTTTTGCCCTATGGAGTGATTAAATTAGCTGTTGTTAATACTGCCATGATGTGTTTTTAGTACAAGTATCTCCACAGCTTTCAAAGCATGCCAACTTATGTGATCACTTAATTTTTTTAAAAATTATTATTATTTTCACTTTTTTTTTACCACTTTCATCTTTTATTGTCTTTCTGTCCTTTAACCCAGCGTGAGATTGGAATAGAGTGTGATGGAGCTTTCGTTCTCCACAGGTACAGCTCTTGAAATGAAAAGGATCTCTTTCATCTTTCACTATGATAGACTGTGATAAAAGTGGAATGCATTTTATTTTTCCAGAGAAAAAATGCTTTTATAGGAGCAGAATTGCGTAATTTGTGTCAAAGTGCAATAACATTGTGTCATGTCATGCCATTGCGATATCCCATTTCAGTTGTTTATTCAAACGGTATTCATCACCTTTAAATTTAGGTCCAGCTCCATTTATTACAAGGCCAGTCATTCATAATTTAATGCAGTTAAAATGGACACAAACAGGCATGTGAGACTGAACCATTGTGATTTCTTTAAACATTTGTTATTGAAATCACTGTTATAGAACTTTGAACGCACATGGTGTTTGTTTTGTCATCCATTTCAAAAAGTAGTTTAATATAAAGCTTGTTGAGCCCACAATCCATCTGCCACTGTTTGGCATATACCTACAATTCATGTTGTGCAGTGAATTGTCAAGGCTGTTTTTCATTCAGGGTTTAGTCATCTTGCTGTCCTTATCAATGCAAATGCTTTTCATAGTAACTAAATTTTTTTTTGCTCAAGATGTTTTTCCAGAGTAATTTGTTTTCATGAGCGTGATAAGATCTGTATGGAATATTAGCTAACAAATGTCCAACGGAAAAAGGAATTGTCTCTGTAAAGAAATATGATAGATGTATAGGGTGCTTGAGAACAGCTGTCGTATGCATCTGATGTCAATATAAATACAGTCTGATTGTCCTTCATGTCTCCTTTCATAACAGTGTACAGTGTATGTTTCATAACATACTGTCTCCTCAGTAATAGTTTATGAAAATGGGCTTCACAATGGCAATATTTATTTATTTATTTATTTTTTACACTCTTTATTTTCATTTTCACTAAGAAAACATACATACATACGTATATACAGTACCGCCTAAACCTTTACAAGAAGGAGATGGACCATATATCAAAGTTCTTTGGAAGTACTCTAACACAATGAGTTTAGCTTTTTACAAAAAGGAACTCGAACCAATGCAATGTGGATGATGGCTGATGTAATGGGGCTCAAGGTCTGAGTCCAAAAAAATGTTTTTTGAAATCTGGAATTTGGTAGCCTGGCTTCCGCGACTTTAAAGCTAATAGGAGCTTAGTCTGGCCAAGCTACCTTAATACCCGCCTTCTGGGAGGCGGGCTTAACCTGCGTCCATCAGATGCCTCTGTATACTACTGGATGAATCTACAACCAATCAGACCAGCTCATTTCTTATTGGTTCCCAGTTTTTTGGGAACAGAAATGCTCTGAAACTACAGCTTTGCCAGACTAAGTTTGCTCACGAAATAGAATGTAGCGTCACAGGAATTATGGGCGGGCCCAGGCTTATAGTGCATGTCACTTCTCCGCATCATATAACAGATTCAACAGATAAATTTGTGTTATGTGAAAGCACTCATTTTATTTTATTTTTCAGGATATACGCAACGTGCATTTAATGGTAAGTGTCATTGCTTGTAATTATTGGCAAACTGAATAACATGACATTGGTTGTGTATTTGAGCACACTAATAGAACTACTTTCAGATGGTTAAGTATATATGGTTTTTATTTTAGGGCCCTCCTGGTCTGCCTGGACCTCCTGGGCTTCCTGGGACCCCCGGTTTGAAGGTAGCTGACCAACGTCTCTCATTCGTTTCCTTTCTATCCTTAGTATATAGTATATGAGTGTATGACATTAGGAGAAATTTAGAGTATATTCATATACAGTTCTGGGGAGATCTGAGGAAGTTTTTCAGAAGCATGCATACCATGATATAAGACGTCAATGTAGGTTATTTCATTCTTTGGCGTTAAATATTGTGTTATTTCTCAGGGTGATGTTGGACTTCCAGGTCCCCCTGGTCTTGATGGGGAAAAGGTAAATTATCATTAACATTTACTGTAAATGACACACATATTAGCCACTAATCTGCCTTTAGTCCAATGGTGGACGCCTTTACACATCTCTCAATGCTTCATAATGCTCAGTTGTTGTATTTGTTTGCTTCTTAGGGTCCAAGAGGAAAGCCAGGAGAACATGGACCCATCGGCCCTCCAGGACCTGAGGGACCACGGGGAGAAGGAGGAGTGATAGGCTTGCCTGGGCCAAAAGGAGACAAGGGAGACATGGGCACCGCAGGATCACCTGTGAGTCATTATACCCAGCATTCCCATCATATAAACTCTGTCTGACTACTGTTGAAGTGTTAAATAACCACAAAGGGTCTTGTGTCCCTTACCGCTTGCATGAAAGAACAAACTGATATCAAATGATATTTAAATGATGTAAATAAATTAACCTAACTGCCAAGTTAACCAAGTAAAGCCAATATTTTAGTTTCTAGAAATTAATAATATGTTATTTGGTATATGGTAGAAGGAAAGGTATGTAATGTTAATGTAACCCTCCTCATTTGGGGTGGCCAGTCGTGGCCTAATGGATAGGATGTTGGACTTGTAACCCAAAGGTTGTGGGTTTGGGATATTTTGATTAAAAAATACATAGGAATATAAACATCAGATTAATTGCTTAACCAGAATATAGACCTTAATCAGAAAATGAGGTGCATGTAAATGTTGTCTTTCTTGTTTGAGCAAGTGACATTGTGCCAAGTGCTTTGATGAATTATGAAAGTGTTTGTGGTGGGAGGGCAGCATTGCGTCTTGAAAGCCTACAGTTGACTAATCATTAATCCTACATGTCGGATGCTATGAATTCAAAGGCCTCTTGGTTGTGCGCCTTGTTTACATATCCCCAATCAACTTTTTTTTGCCAGTTTTAATGTTTATTTCCTTATTCTTTCCTCATTCTGTAGGGTTTAGATGGCCCTACTGGAGAAAAGGGGGTTTCAGGGCCCCCTGGCCATATTGGATTGCCAGGCCTAATGGTACGCAATGGTGCCCCTCAAAAGCAAACAGATTGTTGTCATTGTTGAAAAAACATGGCATGACTTGCGGATGCAGTGTATTTCATCATACCAGTTTGATGAAATAGAATTCAGTATTCCTATTCTTTTTCTTTTTTATAATGTCTTCAGGGTCAGAAAGGTGAACCTGGGGTGAAAGGAGATAAAGCAGAACTGGTATGTTCCACACCATCTAGCTGCTGATTGCACGTTTAATGGGTTCCCTTTAGATAATAGAGCCTATGCTTTTCCTAAGTTAGGAAATATATTGAATGACAATTCTTAATGCTGACACCTCTATCTGTTCTCTCTCAGGTCTATGGGCCTGCTGGACCTCCAGGACCTGCAGGGCCAGTTGGGCCATTGGTGAGGACAATGTCTAGTGCATAAAATCTTATGATAACAGCAGACATATAGCAGCCAGGCACCTAAGAAGCATCAGAGCATTTTTTTTTAATAGTGCATTTATGAAGAGATATTCACTTTAAACAACTCAAAATAATACTTATTTCTAATATTTATTGCTTTTTGCTTATCAGGGACCTCCTGGTTTGCCAGGACCAAAGGTAAGTCTTCCAGCCCGGTGTAGAATTAAGTGCTATTTGTCTTCTCTCATATGCTAAGCAAGGCGTTAAATCTCATATATTCTTTTTAGGGAGAACAAGGAATAGGCCTGAGAGGAGAAAAGGGGTCGCTTGGACAGAAAGGAGAGAAAGGAGACAGGGGCCATCTCGGACTCCCTGTAAGTACATTTCTGATTCTTATAATCCAGTTTTTGATACTTGATAAACATGCGCTTATTGCATTTATAGTCAATGTAAGATAAAAAGCTGTCTGACCTTTAAATTCACTCATGATGAATTGAGTACATCAAACCTGTGATACCAGTATTGATAGTTTTCATACAACTAAATCAACTGAATCAAGATGTTTTTGTCTTTCCTGAGTGCAGCGTTAGTGGAAAGTTAGCATGTTTTGTCTAAGGTTTGTGCTTTAGCACCCCCCTTAATGCAAATATCAATGTGCTGCAATTTCATGTGTCTTTGTAACTAGGTGTCATGGTTCATGGCTGAGTGTCGTTACATTGCATGAATCAGTGAATATAAACATTTGCCAATCATATATACAAGTGTTATCATGTAATCATCCTGTCACATTGTTTTATACACATTTTAGTAGATTACCAACAACTTCCTGATTATTTTAGATTACTGTGACTAACTGACATTAATGTTATTATTACAAAATACTTTATGTGGTTGTTTATTTAATGTTTTCTCTCTGCTCTGTAAATAGCATGCTATAGGTTTTGTAACTATTAATTTCAGGGGTCTTTTCTTGACTTCCTGCCTAGTGTATATCTATGGTGTCAAAGTCATTGATTAACTTACTCTAGTCACATCATCAATGGCACAGTAACTCCTTTACTTTAGTTTTGAATCAGAGATGCTGAATGACGTTTTTTTAGTATTAAAAGTGAATAAAAAAGTATCCCAAACATAAACCTCACATATAAGCAAAAAACACTTTGGCATTGTGGTAAAAACAGTGAATAATAGTGCATTATGCAGTTTTTATAGATTACTGAAAACAGTATTAAAATACTGCTTGTTACTAAGAAAATGTTACCGTTGTGTTCATTTCTAGTGCAAAGGCTGCTTGTTTTGGTAGTTACACCAAATGTAACTTTAAGCAGCATGCTAAATCAAGTCTCCTGTGCGCTTCTCGTGAGGAGCACTAGCTTATTTGTGTGGCACGCAAAGTCACTTCCTATGTATAGTGTTCCAGTTAAATCACTTATGAGGTTGCGTTTCAGTTAGCATGCTACCTTAGAAGGCAGCGGACAGCAATGCAGCTCACTAGGTTTTGGAACCGAACAACTATTTACAAGCAAGTATTATTTTTAGTTTTTGCATCTCTCCTGGAATTCACATGCCACCTGTTGTTATTCCATCACCATACATACGATTGAACGGACTGCTTTAGGTCCTGTTCGCTAGCAGTCGCGCTTGCACTATAAGACAATAAGATGCTAAAGTCACGTTATAAGGAGTTACTGCTCGTCTCTCACACGTCACCCTCCATCAAAACTAGTGATGTTTTTATGTGGCACACGAGTCACTGCTTCACTCACCTCCCCCCCACACTTCTCCCCTCCTCCCTTCCTCTCCTCCACCCCCATCTCTCCTCTCGCTCTGTAACTCTTTACACACTGTCCAGGGGGCTCATGGTTTAGACGGCAGGCCTGGTCCAGTGGTGAGTGGCGCAAGACATCCACCCCTCTATTTCCATCCATCCCTCTCTCGTTTCCCTCTCCGCCTGCTTCTGTCTGTCTTGAGCTGTTGCTTGCTTGCTTCTGTGTTTTGTGTCTTTTCTGTGCTGTCTAATGGTCGAGGCCTTGTTTAGATCTCTGTTGAGGTTGCATCGGCATGAGTATGACTTTGATTTGACTTTGTCCCTAAGCCTGTTTGGCTGTTGCCTCTTGCTGTTTCCAGAGGTACCACACTCAGTTGATTTCTCAACCTGTCAACACGCGAGTGACTGAAGGGGAGCATGGCCAAACACTTATAAACATTTCTCTCTCTATCTCTCTCTCTTTGAAACACAATTTCTCCTTCTTTGAAAAACATGCATATTGTGCTCTACAAAAGTGAATAATCCTTTCGCATTTCATGCCGTCGCAGCCCTCTATACCTTTATAAAATGTTTTTTTTCCAGACATGCTTGACCTCTGTTGACCTTTCAGAGCTTTATTTCATTCCATGACAAGCTTTGATCTTGTAATGTCATACCAGGAAAGAGCATGATGGGATGCGGCTGCATGAACAGTGATTTTGTGGCATAAAACTGTAAAAATGGCTGAGAAGCGAGACTTCTGCAAAAAAATAAATAAAAGATGTCTAACAGCCCTTCTGTTGAATCCTCGCCAAGTCATGGGAGGAAAATGGAAGATGGATTTGCTGTTATATTTACTTGTGTGTCTGTTTATTTCTCCTTAGATCAACAAACTTTGGAGTTTTGTGGAATTCCTCTGCAGATTGGCTCTTTTTAAACATATATAAGGGGTTTAAATTGCTCTTATTCGACTCAGAAAAGTTTGTTGATCTATTGGTGCTCAACAATGATTAGTTTCTCTTCCTCCCTAAACTCTTAACCTACCGCCGTGTCCTCTGTTGAAGCTCACGCATGTCTTTTTTTTGTTTTGTTCAAAGGGTCTGATAGGACCAGCTGGAGTTTCTGGGCCTGCAGGACCAAAAGGAGAAATGGTTAGTGCTGTAAAAACAATTTAGAAACAAACGCATGAGGCTAGAAATGGTTGTTTCTAGTAAAATTTTGTACTTTGATGAATTGATTAATGCAAGCAAGCATTATTACAGCTATTGTTTGAATTACAGTTAACTACATTTAGCGTTGGGGAAAGTTACTATTAAAAGAAATGCATTACAATAGTGTGTTACTCCTTTAAAAGGTAACTAATTGCAGTAGAATGGAAAGTAATGCATTACTTTACTTTTTTCACTCGTGCTATCAAATGAAATACCCAAAAGTTATATTTTTGACAGCTACTGGCTCTTTGACACCAAAAGTAAAATTAATAAGCTTCAGCTTAAAGGAAGTACCTAAAGAAAGACAGCGTGAGTGAATAAAAATAAACTTGCACTACTTATTTGAAACGGTAACTCTGATATTTTTTTGTAACTGAAAAGTTATGCATTATTTTACTAGTTCTGATTAGATGATAAATGACTGATTGCTGAATTGTTAGATGTTTAATGCAGTTGCTCTGTGAGTGTCATCAATATGTCAATGGCCTTTCAACCAGTTAAAACAACTGTGTGAGGAGTCCAGTATAACACCAGTAATGAATAATATATTTTTTTCTTTACAGGGGGAAAAGGGTGATATGGGAGTAGCTGGACCAATTGGGCCTCAAGGCATCCCTGTAAGTGCTGAACCAGATCACACTTTAACATTTCAAATAATGTAATGTTTTTAAACCACATTTAAGAGCATTCGAATGAAAAATGGCCCATCAGTAACTTGGCTTCCCTATTTATTCAGGGTTTAGTAGGACCGCCGGGTTTAAAAGGAAACCGGGTAAGATTACAAATGCTTTCTTGATCGTAGTTTGTTTGTAGAGTATGTTATTGTGACTTTGAGGGACAATAACATGAGTCCATTTTCCTAAAATGAAGGGATGGACGATATTTCTAAACCAGCATGAATCTGCCAAACTTTTATATCATTAGATACTGTCCTTTATTAAAAAAAAAACTGTGGCTAATTAATTTGTCATTTTAACAATATCAGTTGTAATTGTTATGGTTTTTGTATTAATTGGACAAGCAGAAGCATGCTGGGTATAAGAAATGGGAATGGCTACTGCTTACTGCTAGAAAATATGTGTACATATACAGTGAGGTCTGAAAGTCTGAAAAGAAGACTTTTAAAAACAGAAATGCTTAAACTTAAAAAAAAAATTAAACCTGAAAAACACAAATATTATAGCATAAATATTAAGTAAAAAATACATTCTGTACTATTTAGTTCTCAATAAATATTGATTAATTAAATAATACAATTTGTGTACAGTTTAAAGCACAAGATGCCCTTTCATTCTTAAATCATGAATCAAGCATCAGGATTTACACATGCACAAATAAAATTCAATTTAAATGTAATTAATTATTAATCTAATTTTTTTTAAAGCGTAAAGTCTTTTGGATGCCACTGTATTATGTTCATTGATCATGATTTAAAGATCTCCATTCAGAACAGTATATTTGTTCGTTCTTAGAAATGTGTTCTCTTTGTTTTTGCAGTTCTTATATCGTTGTTATATAGACATATTTAGAGTATGCATGAATAACACAAAACCCGACATATTATATATAAATGGCTAAAGCTAAAATATTCCACAAAAGAGCTATTATTATTAAAAAAAAATGTGATTAGACCATTTCTGTGCTTTTCCTGTGCTTTCATCCTCCTAGACTGAATGCCTCGATCCTATTAACTCTAATTTCCTGACTGAATGTCTCCCACCTTGAATGTCAGGACATGTCAGTGCTCCTCCCAGCATCCTCCACTGCCGATAAAGTAAAATACACAGAAAACAGAAGTCTTGGATAGTTCTGCTCAGTGGAAGGTGCTGTGGAGGACCTTGGACACGGTGCTGTTTTTACTCTTGTCCTTTCCTTGTCTTCCTCTCTTTTTTTTCCACAGGTCTTCCTATCCCCTTTTCCTCCCCCTGCATCCTGGCCTGTGTCCGTGGCTCTTTTTGCTGAGTCGGGCCGGGTCGTCCTCTCTGTCCCCTTCTCACTCCCTGGTCTCCTCCTGCTCCTCCTGCATCCTAATGTTGTAGCCTGGGTTAATACTCCTCCTCTTCCTCACCTCCCACTTTTGTTCACATCCTACACTGACCTTCCTACCAACCTGCGTTCATTTTATTCCAAGTATTCTAATGCACAGTTCTTATTGTTCCACGAAAGCCTCATCTGGATCTCTTTTGAAAAGGCACATAACCAAGCAATGTGGGAAAAGGCATTATGTCAGTGTGGAGCTCATTTTGACATCCTGATGAGAATATTTAGAAAAAACACACTCCAGTCGGGAGCCAAAAGTTCAGAAACAGTCTTACAGAATCAGTATTTGTCAAACAGGATTAGAAAATGAGCTCCATGTTGATTCATAATGTAATTCCACTTTGATTTTTTCCTTCTTCCTCCATTAAGTGTTAGAATAACAGTCATGATGAGGGCTGCAGGGAACATTAGAACTCTGTCTCATAGCTTGGATAGATCCCACTTTGGAAGACTTATAAAGCTTAAATGTAATAGTTTCCTCTAAAGAACCCTTCAACTTTGCGTGCAGCCTTCAGGATAACTCATGGAACACTCTAAAGGCAGATCTGGTTTTAATTACTAATAAAGCTTAGGGATGTTGATTAAATCGTTTTGGTGCCTTTAAATTAGTCTTTATATTTCATTGACTCGAGAGATCTATATGGAATCAATCACAGACTGTCTATTTTTTGAAGCCAACAATTCATGGCAAAATCAGGAAATAAAAATATAGTGTTCATTTCATTCAGAAGTTGCTTCAAAAGTTTACAGCTAAAAGAAAACTATGTTTGAGCATAGATGCCATAGATGCCATGAAGGCATTATTTATTTATGTGGTCAGTAGTTTTGTTTCGTTTGAAAGAAATTAATAGTTTTATTCAGCGAGGACACAATAAATTAGAATGGTAGTAAAGTAACATTTATAACTTTGCAAAATATCTCTATTTTTATTAATACTTCACTTTATTTGATTTTACTAGCTATTCATCAGAGCATCCTGAAGAAGATCATAAATCATGAAGAAATCAAGTTAGAATAGAAGAAAGATGCTGAAAATGATCACAAGAACTAATTTTAAAATATATTAAATAAGTAACAATATTGTTGTAAATTGATTTAACTTTGAGACAAAACAGGCTTCTTCAGGAAAAATAATAAAATAAAAACTCATCAAGCAAAAGTTTTGAGCTGTATTGTATACTGTAGGTAATTGAGCCAATAAATAAATTCATATTCTAAGGAGATGGCCTTTACATAAATCAATCGTTATCTTATTTTTAACATTTATTACGTTTACTAAATGTGATATTAATATTTCTCCCTTATTTACTTTTTTATAACTTTTTGCAAATAAAAATAATTATATAGGTTATAACAATAATCACTTTAAAGTATTATTATGTATTAAATATATATTGTGAAAAGCACTTTACATTGTCCAAATAAATGTGCATTAAATGAAAGTAAATGAAAGTCTGCGCACTAACCACACTGGCTGATCTCCTTCTCCTTAACCCCTTCCACTTACCCTCCTTAAATGATCCCTACTCATCATAGCTCCATTCAGAAACACAGCTACTCTCAAAATGTCTTGTAGAGCATCTATAGTCTCTTACAGTTATTCATAGTGATGGTGCTTTTCTTACTAGTACTGCTATAATAGACTAGGAGCACTAAAGTCTGACTTTTTTGAATGCACTGTTGTTTGCAGGGGGAGAGGGGCAAGAAAGGCAACAGGGGGGCCAAAGGGGATAAGGGAGACCAAGGAGCCCCGGGATTAGATGCCCCGTGTCCGTTGGTATGTCTTTCGTTCAACGTGCAGCACTAAGGCAAAAGGAGACTTCCCGAAAGCCACGTCTCCTTATGTCTTTGT
Source organism: Enteromius viviparus (assembly GCA_032353835.1). NCBI lineage: Eukaryota > Metazoa > Chordata > Actinopteri > Cypriniformes > Cyprinidae > Enteromius > Enteromius viviparus. Next base: position 11,241,602 of record JAUCNO010001053.1, read on the forward strand.
GTAATAAACACTAACAGATGCCTAAAAGAGTTCTGGTCGAAGTCTGTGAATTACAGCGTATATGTAGTATAGAGACTTATGTTACTCATGAATTATAATAGAACTATTCTAGATGGGTATTTGAATTAAAAAGGACTAGGCACCAGAACTCTCAATGGGATTTTTTGCTTTTCAGGAGTAAGACTGACAGGAGTGAGATTCTGCTGAACACAGTAGGATGGAGCCACATTCAGGAACTAAATGATGTGAGTTTCTAGCCCTGTGGATGAAGCGAGTCTCTTCCTGTCAGTCTTGGGTCCAGAGTGCTCAGGGCCAATCAGATGCTGGGATAGAGCGGCCAGTGTAAGCTGGACAACAGGATGTTTATATGATTGATTTCATGAACAGGGTTTCCGAGGCTTTAAAGGAGAGAAAGGTGAACCGGGGCTGCCAGGCCTGGATGGGCTAGATGCCCCGTGTCCCGTGGTATGCTGCTGTCTATCCCTTTCCTTATTCTGCATGCTTCCTGCCTTCCTAAATCTAATGCTTTCTAGCTGCATCATGCTTCAGCATAGCCTGTTTAAGGAATGGAGAGAGTTACGAAATAGGATAGAAAATTCTTGCATGCATCAGTATTAATATCTATGTGTGTATTTTAAACAAATAGTTCACCTAAATAGGAAAATTTACTTCATCTAAGGTCTGTAGAATACGTTTTTTCAAGGGAAGAGATTTGGATAAATTTAGCATTACATAATAAATATATGCCGTCCAAACAGCTGATACAGTACATGCATCACAATAATCCACTTGACTCCGGCCCATCAATTAATGTCTTGTGAAGTAAAAACCTTTTTTAGTTTCAGTCCATCCACTGTTGTTCTCTCACAGTAAATCCACAGACAATATTTGTTCAGATCTGTTTTTTAATGTTTATTCCTCTGTAACATAATTTTAGCTCATTAAGGGAAAAGTACAGTATTACTGCATTAGAGCATGTAGCAAGGGCCGAAATCGTGACATTCATTTGTGAAAAAATTTTTTTTTAACTCTACGTTAACTCACATAACTGAACACACACGTATAAATACACTCACACTAAAGGGAAAGTGCAAAGCAAGGCTTAAGGGTAAACCATTAAGAAAGAGCTAGAATTGAAGTTATGAAAAGAGAGTCAGTTGACCACCTGTAAAACCATCAGTGCATTACATTGCCTCGTTGGTGATGGTCCGATGCAGTCTGGAAGCAGATTCTTAAAACACTAAATGTTGCAAAGATATGAACATATAACATACACTCTCAATTAGATCGTCTGAAGACGAGTCCTTAGATACCAAACACAGAATGTATTTATCTATGCTTGTGATCTGCCGTAAACATGCATAAAACAGTGTACCATACACAAGGCAATATACAGGCACAATTACTGTACAATATACACGACGACCTGTTCACTCAAAGAAAGTTTTCCTGTGAATTAATTTAGGGAAAAGTCCATTGTCTTTTCAACTAGTCCAAGTTGCTTTGTCTTATCAGCATGGTATCCGAGGCCTAGTTTAACCTTCCTGGGGTGTTAACTGTCAGTCGGGGGATTGCTCCAATTTGAGTTGCCCCTTGGGCTTGGTAAGTGTTATTAAAGATTATTTGTTACATGTAACAAATAGTTTTCGCCTGATTGGTTCAAATGCTACACCTCGTAAACGATGCTTGACCTGTGCATATTTCTCTCCTGATTCAGACAACTTTTTCACTGACAATATTATGAAGAGTTATGGAAGCCTGTGTCCACCACTGAATAAAAAAAGTTTTACAAAAAAGTTTTTGCAACTTCACAATTTCACAATTCTGACTTATTTTCTCAGATATAAAGTCAGAATTGTGAGATATAAACTTGCAATTCTGAGAATAAATCAGTCTTTTTTTAAACTCATAAATGGACTTTATGACTTGCAATTGCAAGTTAATATCTCACTTTTGAGAAAATAGGTCAGAATTGCGACTTTATATCACACAAATGTGAGTTATAAAGTCAGAATTTAGTCACAATTCTGACTTTATACCTCTTAATTGCTAGTTTGTATCATGCAATTCTGAGAAAAAAAAGTCAGAAATAGGAGATAAAATGTTTTGTTTATGTTTTATTCAGTGACGGAAACAGGCTTGCATAGATAGTACTCATATTGTCACGGGATCGAGGCGAGGAGACGTGCGGGTTTATATGCAGGCTGTTTATTTATAACACAGAGCATAACAGAAAGGCTTAAGGTCGTTACCGGCAGACAGAAGTGGTGGAGGCAAAGCACGAGAATGGTCAAAGTCCAGGCGTGGGTCAGTACACGGTAAATACAATTCAGATAGACACGGAAACAAAGAACCAAGGGAACCAAGGTGGCAAAACGACAGGTTTACAGTGCTAATGGACCGTGGAAGACAAACAAGTAGACTGGTATTTATACAGGTGAAAGTAGGTCAAGGGGTGGAGCAAACAATCAGACACCTTGACAACCAACGAGTGGGCGGAGACATTCATAGATGAGAGTCCAAGAGTAAAAACAGAACTAAAAGCACAGAGAGTTTGCTGGGCACTGAAGTGCCATCCCCAGATTTGGGCTGGCAATTCCAGCTGCCTGTGACACATATAGTAGTTTTAAAATTCTTAATAATGGATTTGTTTCTTACAAACACACAGATTTTACTTCACAAGACATTAGTAATGGACTAGGGTGGTGTCGATTACTTGTGGATTATTGGGATGTTTTTTCAGCTGTTTAAACTCTAATTTCTGACGGCACCCATTCACTACAGAGGGTCCATTGAACATA
>JAUCNO010001053.1:11252787-11262867 GCA_032353835.1 Enteromius viviparus
CTGTTTTCCCCGTTGTCAAGCCATCCGTGTTTTCCCGTGTTCCTGGTGTTTTTCTGTGTTTCTCTGCCTCCCTGGATCTAGACTCAAGCCTGCTCTCGGACTCTCACTCTTGCTTCGCCCCTCTGGACTCTGTTTGTCTCATCGCCTGACCCTTTGCCACGAACTCGGATTATTCTCTTGCCTGTTTCTCTGATATCCCCGCTTGCCGTTGATAACTCTGCCTTTGTCTGTTCTCTGTGTGTGTGTCTCCAATAAATGTTTGCGTATGGATCCGCACGTTTCCCCTAGTCTCAATCGTAACAGATTGACGAGCCTACAAGGATCCAGCAACGCCACACGCCAGTTCTCCGGATCCCGTCTCACCATTCGGCGAGGTCCACCTCCGAGATCTCCCCGTGTAACCGAGCCACAGGAACCACACCAGTGGTTCCCGAGACGCCCGCAGAGGGCGCTGGTACCTTCACTCAGCGAGAGGGGCTGAGTGATGTTCAGTTGAGCGTAGGGCTACAGCTAGAGGAGCTGTCAGCCATCTCAGTGGTTCCCGTCCTACACGCAGGGGGCGTTGCTTCTGCGCCACGGCTCGAGGAGTCATTTGTTGTCCAGTCTGTCCAGGTTACGCAGCCTGAGAAGCTGCAGAAGGCCCTCATGGTGTTAAGCCAGCCAATAATGGGTGCCAGCCCCGTAGCACGATACAAGGGGTCTTGTTCACCTCAGTTAGTCCCAGTGACACAGCCAGACGAGCTGCTGAATGTCCTCGCGGTTCCTAGCCCGCATGTAACGGGTATCAACCCCGTAGCACGATACGAGGAGCCGTGTCTTACTCAGTCGGTCCCAGAAATGCAGCCTGAAAAGCTGCAGAATGCCCTCACGGTGTCTAGCCAGTCGTTAACGGGTCTTACTCCCGTAGCACAGTACGAGGGGCTGTGTCAAATCCAGTCTGTCCTGGTTTCCCGGCCAGTTAAATTATTTGAGGCTTGTGACCCCGATTTTGAATGGCCGGATCCGCCAGATGCTGTCTGTAATCCGGAACCCGAGTGGCCAGATCCACCTTCCCGTCATCACCACTGCTCAGAGGGAGGTCTCCGCCGCCTGCTCCACCCCGGAGGACTTCTCCGACGTCGCCACCGCCTTGGAGGGCGTTCCCTCAGCCGGCGACATTCAAGTGGATTTCTCCAGCATCGGCTCCGCCCTGGTGGGCATTCCCTCCAGCTCCTAAATCTGGAGCTTCTAGAAGTCGCTCCTTAGAGGGGGGGCTATGTCATGTTCAGCTGGAGATGCCAGTCTGCTGATGGCACTCCAGCCCCAGCAAACTGTTGTCTGTTTTCACCAATTGGACTAATTATCAATGAACTCATGTCTCCGCCTACCTTGTCTGCTGTCTCTGTTGCTTGTTCATGTCTCCGCCCCTCTTGTTTGTTCTCAAGATGATTCATTGTTTCTCAGTCTTATGTCACATGTATAAATACCCCGGATATCCTTTTGTTAGTCGCGCGTCAATGTTGGATGTACGTCTGTTTTCCCCGTTGTCAAGCCATCCGTGTTTTCCCGTGTTCCTGGTGTTTTTCTGTGTTTCTCTGCCTCCCTGGATCTAGACTCAAGCCTGCTCTCGGACTCTCGCTCTTGCTTCGCCCCTCTGGACTCTGTTTGTCTCATCGCCTGACCCTTTGCCACGAATTCGGATTATTGTCTTGCCTGTTTCTCTGATATCCCCGCTTGCCGTTGATAACTCTGCCTGTGTCTTTTCTCTGTGTGTGTGTCTCCAATAAACGTTTGTGTATTGATCCGCACGTTTCCCCTAGTCTCAATCGCAACAATATTAGTGCTGTCAAGTGATTGATCACAATTAATCACATACAAAATAAATTATAGTTTGCAATATTTATTTGTTATATATATATATATGTGTGTGTGTGTGTGTGTGTGTGTGTGTGTGTGTGTGTTCTATTCTGTATGTTTAAATAAGTAAGTATTACTTATATTGTCCATGCAAAAACAATACAAAATTCATCCCAAAAAATATTTGTGTGTTCTATATATTTATTATGTATATATAAATACAAACGCAGATGCATGAAAATATTTACATGTTTGTATTTATATTTTTACAGATTATTTTTCAAATAATTATATTTAATGTATAATAATTACATATTTTTCTGAAATTAATACAAGCATGTGTGTGCATTTATACAGTATATACCTAATAAATATACACAGCACACATTACTTAATCATGTACATAAAACATTTAAGTGATTAATTGTTTGACAACACTATTAGTAAATATTATGTTAAATATTACGGGACGTTACGTACGTTGTCTGTCTAGATATCCAGATAATCTGTATTTCACGTCTGATTTCAGTGGCCAACCAGTGAAGACATTTAAAAGCCCAAAGGCCTCTCTATGGTTCCTAGTCACTCTCTGATCATGGGGAACGGTTCAATCAAAGCCCCTCGGCTAGAGGAGACCTGTCTGGCCTCTGGTATTAAAGAGTCCCCTGTTTGGGAGTCTGTGGAGCCCCTGAAGATGAGGATCGCCCATCTGGAGGAGGAGCTGGTAAGAAGAGACCAGGAGCTTCGTGCTCAGGAGAAGCGCTTACACAGCCTTCAAAGAGAACTGGAGGCTAAAGTGTCCCAGATCGATAAGCTCCAGGATGCCATTGGGTATAACAGTCTCGGGCGCTCGCCGCCGGCACTGCTGAGGCAAAGCTGCAGACTGCTGAGCGTCATCAACCAGGGCTCCACGCGTTTCCACAGAGTGGCTGTGGAGGTGCATCGACGCCTTAAGGCCAAAGAGGGCGTTTCAGCTGAACCCACATCAAGGCACTTCTGTCATGACCCCAGGGTCCATCACATCTCCACAGAGAGACAACGCATACGCAAAGACTCGGGGTGAGTGCGCTGATTGTTTGCATTATTATGGAGTCACTGGAGGACTGACTCTTCTGGAAGGTGGAGACAGGAGTAAGGTTTAGCCAAGCCTTTGTAGTGTCTCCAACCTCAGAGCAGGCATGAAAGCCTGGATTACCATAACACACTCCGGAGGGGATGGAGTGGCTAAAGAGAACACAAAGGGTGGGCCATTTGTATGCATGGACAGGAATCATCACTGTTTTAATTAAACACGCTATTGATGGCAGTCTACAAAATCTCCAGCATTAATTCATTCATAAAGTCCATTTTAGGTCAGTGGCAAGACTGACCAGTTTCAGATGTGATAATGAGAATCGGCTGTAGTACAGTACCACACACAAAATGTACACGTGTCACCAGTAAAGATTTTTAGGCCTCCAAAAGAAAGAATGAAAAATTTATGTTTTGTTATGCCATAGGAAGTAAGAATTCAAATTCATTACATCTTTTTACATTTATACATTACACATTCAAACTTGTGGAAGTCGAAAGATGAATTTGTGAAAAATGTACATGCTGTTCTTTTTCAGTTTATTGTGACTACTCAAAAAAAATCTTTAGTAGTATTTTAAAAGAAGCCAATATGAATTGTGTGCTTTATTGCATGTCATAAAATTGCTTTGTATGAGGAACAGGGCAAAATATAATTAAAAAAAATTTACCATTAGTGAGAGTTAATAAAAACATAAATGAATAATGAAAAATACATTTATTAATCTTTGTTAATAAAGATGCAATTGTTTATTGTTAGTTCATGTTAATTCACCTTGCATTAATGTTAACAAGCACAACTTTTTATTGTAATGCATTAGAAAATGTTGAAAATAACATTAACTAAGATTAATGAATGCTATAGAAGTATTGTTCATTCTTAGGTCATATTAACTAAAGAAGTGCTAACTAATCAACCTTACAGTAAAGTGTTACTTGAAATGTAAAGCATCATATGGTCACTTTAGAGCTTACAGTTACCATTAACTGTAATTAAATAAAGAGTAACTTTTGCATTACATAGCATGATTAAGTAGTGAAATAAATTTTTTAATGAACCATTTATTTAGTTTGGTTTATTACCTTTCATTGCAGTTTACAATGCCTGCTTTGAAAGGTGTGCTATAAAGATAATTTGGTATTTTTAATTCAGCAGTGTATTAAAGGCAGTCATTTATTATTCACCACCTCTACTTCACTCAGCACTAATGAACCATGCATTGAAGAAAGCCACATCTAATTAAAGTGTCTTTGTGTTTCATAAAAGGAGATTTTAAGAGTAAACTCAGTTGTGCAAACACTTATGACCTTATTCCAAAATAATTTTATAAATTGCAACCCAACAAGCATATATAAATAAACAACCTTTGAAACTAGATTTCAAAAAACCCCGTATGTGCTTCAGTTCTTTTGAGCCTTTTCCTTCTCTTCCTGTAGCACTAAGAAACTGATCAATGAAGCCATCATGAACAATGACTTTCTGAAGAAGCTGGAGCCTCAGCACACTCGAGAGATGGTGGACGGCATGTACGAGAAGATCTACGGCCCTGATCAACTGGTTATTCAGGAGGGAGAGCCAGGGAACTACCTCTACGTGCTTGCAGGTAAACTCCAGGTGTTATTGTCACCTGCTCCTCATACGTTCATGTTTTTACAAAGCTAAATATTTCAGTGATAACATGAAATATGTTCTGGACTCTGCTTTTTTATTTTTACTTTTCTGCCCATTATTGCTGATTTGATTCTCTGTGTCCAGAGGGTTTATTAGAGGTCATGCAAAATGGAAAGCTCCTGGGTAAGATGCGTCCTGGGACGGCTTTTGGAGAGCTGGCCATTCTCTATAACTGTAAAAGAACAGCCACAGTCAAAGGTGTGTGTGTGTTCCTCTGCTCGATGTTGGGAAAAGTTACTTTAAATGCAATGCATTACAATATTGAGTTACTACATAAAAAAGTAACTAAGTGTGTTACTTAGTTGCATTTATTTTTACCTGACTTTTGCTCAGTGATTCATTTTTCAAACCTCTTCTTTGTGTGATGGTAATTTGTGGTGACTGGTTGATTGGATCATGCCTGATAAAGCAGTTTGTGAGTGCAGTGCTGCTTCATAGACATACTGTATGTAGACGTCCCATTGGACTGCTCCAGGCACGTAGATGCGGCTGCCACAATATTTTAATTCACATAGAGCTGTGTTACACACTACGTTAAAGGGTCAATTTTTCAAAATCCATAAGAGGGGCACTTTTACAAATTAATTGGAAAAGTAATCTGATTACTTAACTGGTGTTGCTTGTAATGTATTACCCTCAACACTGCATCTGCTGTCAAATCCTGTCATATTTTACTCACCTTCATGTCATTCCAAACCTGATTTCGTTTGAAATCTAACATACAATGATAGTCAGTGGGATCCATTGATCTCTAGGACACCATTTGAATTCACTCTATGGACAAAGGCATTTGAAAAGTCTTCAGAATTTCTTATTTTGTGATCATTTTGGTATCATAGTTATAAATGTGTCACAGTGCTGCTGTGATACTGGATATCATGCTGATAAATTGTAGTTTGATTGGAAAATAGTGACTTCAGGTAAATTTGGACATTTGTTTCTATAAAGATAACAGGGAAACAGATGGGGCCCATTATCCTGAATGAACCGTAATTAAATCTGCATTTATTACTTTAGCTGATTTGGCTTCTGTTAAAGAATAACTGTTAAGTGCATTTTTTAAAAACAGTGTTCTCCTATTTACTTTCTATACCACTGCAAGTCCAAAGCATTACATTTGGAGGCAGCCTGCAACGTATTGGGTTACAGCCAACGTGACATTTTTCTTTGTTATTGTTGACCCACTTTTATTGTAGTTGTTGTATTATTGTCACAGTCATAGATTTGTGGAACTGATGGCAATTGTGTTTCATTAGCTGTGAATCAGTCCCACATCTGGGCTCTGGACCGGCAGACGTTCCAGACTATCATGATGAGATCCACTCAGGCCAGACAGGAAGAGTACTTCAGCTTCCTCCGCAGGTACTTTCATGTCACTAACATTTGTGCATGTTAATCAGTCATCAGCTTCACAATAACTTGAATACACAAGTCTCTTCTTGGCTGTTTCAACTCACATTCCTTTCTGAAATGATTGGAGTAAACTGATCACCACTGTTCTTCAGTAGGTGTTGTGGATCTATCACTAATGTCTATGAGTGCAGCATAAATGTTAAAATAGTATTGGTTGGTTCAAGGGTTGAATGTGTTGACCTGTCAGCATAGTTTTTATGGATTTGATTGCAAGCTCTTTTTTTTTAATGCTTATTAAACACTGTTACATTGTTCTTTAGTGTGTCCTTATTGAAAGATTTGCCAGAGGAGAAACTTGCCAAAATCATTGACTGTCTTGAAGTTGTAAGTTTGCAGCATTTTACTGTGTCTACAGTGCTGTCATGCGTATTTATTTATAACATGACATATAACCGAATCATATTTATGTAAACTTTACATAGGAATATTTTGACAAAGGGGAGTACATCATTCGGGAGGGCGAGGAAGGAAACACTTTCTTCATCATAGCTAAAGGAGAGGTGTGTATTACTGCATTAAGGGTACAACAAGGCAGTTTCATTTACAGTATCAGCAGCAATCATAGTATACATTAGTCATGATAGAAACCGAAACAAAGATATGCAAGATACATGCCGATATACAAAACGTAAACAATGCATAATGAATATCAGCTATGTTGATAACTTTCAGCGACTTTTGTTTGTATGAATAATAATGGTAATAAAAAATGATCATAAAGATTGTTTGTTTTGTAAAATTCGTAAATGTATGAGATAGCCACATGTTTGAAACAATCACTTTGTACAATTTTCTTTTTATTTTGATAAATATGATAGTTTAGTTTTCTGTAACTGATTTCATTAACAAGGTCTTTGTACCAAAATATGTTTTTGTAAATTTGATTGTTTCTTGTATGCTACGTTAATCTATGTTCTTCAAAATTATATCAAATTAGTACAGAATCAACTTAGCATTGCTGAATGCATGATTGCATCAAGTATCAGCCATCGTAAGTTTTTGTGGCTCCTAGTGGTTTAGAGGAGGACAATGTCAAATGCTCTAGCTGGTGTGCCTTTAGCCCTGTTGCACCCTAGATTTATATGTCATCCTTAAAGGGGTTATATAATGCCAGTTTTCCAGAAGCTGATATGAATCTTTAGGGTCTTAATGAAAAGTCTGTAATATAGTTTGTTTAAAATTTCTCAATGGTAGTGTAAAAAACACTCATTTTACCCTGTCAAAAACAGCTCTTTTCAAAACTCTCTGTTCTGTGTACTTCCCCTTTAAATCTTCACAAGCTCTGCTGACCCCGCCCCTCTTTTCCGAGGTGCTCTCTCAGAGCAACTTTATTTAGCCGTATTCATAGTTCTAGACATTACATTTATAGTGAAACCTGCTAATTAGCACATTATTAGTATAGGCGATTTGCAAAGATTCAAAGGCACTCACTGCTTCCGTAGATCTGGCTAAATGAATGATTCACAGGAATATAATAATGGCTGTAAGCGAAACAAAACAATGCATTACCGGGTATAAGACATAAAAATATATTTCCTATATATTTCCCATATAGTGAAAAATTGTCATAAAAATCCTTATTAATGGCAAAAATTACTTACATTTATGGATCTGCTTGCTCAAGTGAGCAGCCATGTTGGAAATTTCTCTTAGCCCTTCGTTTGAAGTGAGGTCCTGAAAAATCTTTGTTTTGAGGGCTATGTAGCCCTTCTTCTTCCCCGTACCCCTCCAACCAAAGGGGAATTGAGACACCCCTACACGTAAACACGCCAAATGGAGGGGTAGGGGAAAGTGTAGGGGTAAGGGGTAGAATTGGGATTGGTCCTTAACGTTAATCCTCCGCGTCTTCAGTCACTCAGATGTCGGGAGTAAATGACTACTGCTATGTTCATTAGTACATTCAACATCAAAACACATCACGGACTGATGATGGACGGGTCTGGGGTAAGACACCAGTTCAGTCTGTGTGAAAGGCTGCTGTCAATCAACAATCGTGGGAGGGGCCTCTGACTGTGTGACATCACATGGTCAGATGGCTCGATTTGAGAAAGGGGAAACCATTTAAGTAGATTACAAAAAAACACTGGGTGGATTTGTATCATTATACGGTAGTTGTGTACACAAACCACCAAAACACATTTAATTTCAAACTACTTGTAAAAGTGCATCTGGCATTACATAACCCCTTTAAAATATTTTTGTACCATTTCAGAGTATCTTTTTAGACTGCACTTTGTTTTGCCTACGTGAATATTTCTGTAGGAGTGAGCAGACACGCAGCTCATAAAGACCCAGAGTGGTCGTCTGTGCCAGAAACCTGTATCATTGTATTGTAATAGAGCCAAGATTGATGTTAATTGGATTAGAGACTTTAGACACATTATTCTGAGTCCCACGATACTTCACTGATAAACTGCTACTTGCATGGAAAATGCATTAGACATTGAGATGCCAATCCATACTTTTATGATGATTGGAAGCTTTCTGATGAGTGAGGCAATTACTGTACAGATTGAGTGGAACAGTCAAAAGACATACAGTAAGATTTGTGTGTGTGTGCGTGTGTGTTTTCACAGGTGATGGTAACACAGACTACAGAAGGCTTTTCCGACCCACAGGAGATTAAGACTCTTGGTGTGGGTGATTACTTTGGGGAAAAGGCTCTCATAAGGTTTGGAGATGGTTTTGTTTTGAAAAGCTTTTAACAATAGTGAACACAACTAACAATGACTCCTTTGTGGACTTCCTATAGGCCAGAAAAAAAGATTAATTGCATATTTGTAGGCGTGGATGTGGGAGGTGGAATGTCAGTCATCTAAAAAGATGTTCATTATCATTGTAGCATTGTTGAAGAGCACACTCAGTACTGAAATAACCACAGGGTCGCTCACACACTTAGACGCAGGAGAGCCACTTGTCTAATTCGCTTATTTGCAATAATGATTTACATTCATTTAAAGCTCAGAAGAAGTGCTCTCCATAAGGAAAGAGCAAATGAGGATGTTTTTCAGGATGTTTTCAGTCACTGTTATATATATGTATCTCCAAAGTGGCACAACCTCATTACATATTTCTTATAATTATATTTCAGCGAGGATGTCCGTTCAGCTAATATCATTGCAAAGGAAAATGACACACAGTGCTTGGTGGTGGATAGAGAGTAAGTGTTGTTTCTTCTACACTAACTTCTAGGTTTGTGACAATATTTGATCCTGGACCACAAAACTTGGGTAATTTTTTTTATTTGATATCTGTTTGATATCTGAAAGCTGAATAAATAAGCTTTCAGTCGATTATGATTTGTTAGGATAGGACAATATTTGACTCTACAGTCAACTAATTTAAAATCTGAAATATGGGGGAGCAACAAATACACCTTTAAATTTATCTAAATATATATATCACACCAGTCCTCAGGTCCCTACTGGCTTCCAGTTTTATATAGAATTGATTTTAAAGCTTTTACTCGTTTATAAATCACTCAATAGCCTAGGACCAAAATACATTGCAGATATGCTCACTGAATATAAACCAAACAGAGCACTCAGATCATTATGATCAAATCAGTTAGGAATACCAAGGGTTCACAAAACAAGGGGAATCCACTTTTAGTTATTATGCTGCCTGGAACCAGCTTCCAGAAGAGATCAAATGTTCTAAAACAGAAGCTACGTTTAAACCTGTTAAACTCTGTGGCCGTCCAAAGTTACATTCAAATTGTGCATTGAATTTTTAACCCTTTGCATGCACCAATAACCCCATATGTGGTACCATTTGAAAGCTTAAAATCTCTATTTTATGCAGATATGATTAATTTGTACATTTACTGAATGAGCACTGTGCTTCATCCCAAATGATTGCTTTTTGTTTTAAACTGTCTTAAACCTATTTTAAATCAATTTTTAAATCATTTTAAAATCATTTTAATCAACCAAGGCATGTGTGCCTTTTTTATGTTGTGATAATTGTTTTTATGCCACAGCCATATCCCCCTGCAGCCCAAGCCTGGTTGCCCACTGAAGCTAAGCAGGGTTGAGTCTGGTCAGTACCTGGATGGGAGACCTCCTGGGAAAACTAGGTTGCTGTTG
>JAUCNO010001053.1:11269236-11279444 GCA_032353835.1 Enteromius viviparus
ATTTGGCAATATTTCCCAGCAGCAGCTCACACTATCTTCAATCACAGGCAACTGATTTTGTCCAGGAATCATAAAATCAAGTAATACACATAAATAAATAATGAATGGATTACCTTCCACATTCAACATTACTGCTCTTTCAAATTCCACTCTGTGTGTGCGCGCGCACCCATGTTGCTTAGTAACGAACGTGCTGGCAAGCTGACACATCGTATGCTTGCGCCTCGTCTATTAATTGTACAAGTTATAATTATCTCTTACTTTTCAGCGTGAGAAATACAAGGTGTGGGGTGAGAGCGTGAGAACTGGCTGAATTGCGTGTGTCTCACGGTGACTTGAGAGCCCTGCTTTAAAACACTAGTTGGTGCTCCAGTATAATCGGTCCGCCAAACTCATCCAGTGAGAAACGTTCCGCGGTGCAAAAAAAAAAGTGTGATTAAAATGCGTTAAAAAAATTTAACACATTATTTTTGTGTAATTAATTAATCTAAATCAACGCGTTAAAGTCCCGGCCCTATTTTAGAACCATCAAAACAAACTTTTGTTGGTAAATGGTAGACTTGATGTTTTGTGTTTTTCTTTATCTTTGACTCTTTTGTCATGGTATTGGAGCTACTGTGTGTGCTTAATGCTTAATAAAATAGCAGCACTTTTATTTAGAGCGAGTGATGCTGTTTTAAACTCCGCAGTCTTATACTGTAGCTTCTGCTCGAAGACTTTAATAACTTCAGACTAGAATCCTGACACACTAAACGTTTGGCTTGCATCTGTCAGTGGACCAGTGCCATTGTGCTCTTCATCTGTATCAGAGAGCGGACTTCTGCTTTGCATGTTGCTAGGAAACCCCCCGGGGATTTTCAATCCATCCTTATATTCCTGTCTGAGTGTGTGCTCTGGCTCATTTTATTGCCTCTCTGGCATTTGTGGACGAAAGGCTAGCACAGCTTTACATGCGAGTCTAGTTCTCCGTGTGAAAGCAAGTAGTGAGAAATGCTAAAGAAGACGCTCTGAGTGTGTCAGGCTGTCCTTGTGTGTTTCAGGTTGTTCCGCACATTCCGGGATGATAAGTATGTTTACATGCTGCTTGAGGTTTGCCTGGGAGGAGAGCTGTGGAGCGTGTTGAGGGACATGTGAGTGTAGGTTGTTTTGACACATACTACATCTCACTGTCTTTGATAATCATGCTGAACGGTTATGGCTGAATGATTCATAGCGTCTCACCTGTAATAAAGGTAGGATGTTGGGATGTTTTGGTGTCATATAGGAGTTGTTTTGATGAGCCCACTGCCCGCTTCTGTACTGGATGTGTGCTGGAAGCTTTTGATTACCTGCACGGAAAAGGCATCGTGTACCGAGACCTGAAGCCGGAGAATCTTCTTCTGGATGGGGAAGGCTATGTCAAAATGGTGATTTTACTGTACATGTACCACTAAATACCACGGTAAAAGGTCCAAACGTCTGAGGCCCAATTAAAAGAAATTGGTCGCACTTTTTTTAAGTACTTGTACTTCTCTGGTACACACATGATGAATATGTACAATCAAATGAGTGATAAATACACAATAATGAAAATTCTTTTATTAATTACCCTCCTTCGTTCTGTCATTTTTGAGATACAAATTAAGATATTTTTGATGAAATCAGAGAGCTATCTGACCCTCTATAGACTGCAATACAACTGAAATTATCCCAGATCCAGAAGAACATCGATAACTTCAGTTTGCTATACTAGGAGAGAAGGTTTTTTTTGTGCGAAGAAAACAAAAATAGCATAATTTACTCTTCTCCCATTTTAGAGAGTATCACTACGCAGCGCATACACACTCTTTAACGTATCCGACGTAATCAGCCTTGTTTACATCCGGAGGAAAGCACGCACATGAATGTAATCTGATCGCATGGGCTGTATAAATCTCAACAGTATGATGTAAGGGTAATGTTGTACATCAGTATATTTTTATTATAATTAAAATGATCTTAATGTTACTATATTTGAATAATTTAAAACTTACCGGGGCGCCCTGATTTAGAATATATTATTTAAGCTAGTTAGAAAATGATCATGTGACTCTTTGCACAGATAGTCAGACGTTTTTTCCTCTATTGAAGGACAAGATGCTCATTGAATCATTCTCAAATCGTGCTAGAGAACATTATCATCAAACTCCTCATTCAGACATGATACAAAAATTGGTTATTAACCTTTTTGTTATCAGATTGAAAAGTATATACAAAATAGAAGAATTTTTAAAAGGGGCCTGAGACCTCACTAAATGTATGCACGAATTCTGAGATTTAACCACTTTTAGTCTTACACTAAACATCCTTAGTATTCATTCTTCTTTATTTTATTACTTTTATTTTTTCAGACTGATTTTGGCTTTGCCAAAAAGATCGGTCTAGGTAAGAAGACTTGGACGTTCTGTGGCACACCTGAATATGTGGCTCCTGAGGTCATCATGAATAAGGGTCATGACTTTGGAGCTGACTGCTGGTCCTTGGGCATCCTCATCTTTGAGCTCCTGATTGGCAGGTAAACATCTGTGTTTCAACTCATCTGTTTCATACCTCCACGGGTCTTCATTTGTACTATTGGTCAGATTCCCATCAATGGAAAGACTTCTACAGCAAATTCTGTTTCAGCTAATGCTGTGAGTTTGGGACAGACTTAGAATTTACACAAGCAATGTCGAAAAGCACGTTTTGTACAGTTAGGTGCCGCTAGCAGTGCAGAAACGACACACTTCACCTTTAAAGAGCACAGATTTCCCAGACATGAATTGGCATGGCCTTCGCTATGCTTCTGCCAAAACGCTCTGCACCACGTTTAACATCCAGGGCTCTCTTGACCAGAGCAAATGATCCTTTAGTGTGAGCTTAGCAGTCATTAATCTTAAAGCGAACTATCACATCACCATAGCAACATAGTGTTGAGGATGGGACTAAGTTATGATGTAATGCCACAGGACGTTTATATCTCTTTAGTCTTATACTGATGCACTGTTAGTTGTGCTCATTTACTGTATAAATTGCCATTCTTATGCATGGTTGCATTCCTGTGACATTATAAGTAACGTTTTTAAGTGTTGTTTATGATACGGTTACGTTTTCCAAAAAATGTAGGGTGTTTGAAATGTAACATCTCCCACACTGCTGTCAGCCCCCCGTTCACAGGCTCTGATCCAATCAGGATCTACACCACGGTTCTTCACGGGATAGAGAAGGTGGACTTTCCCAAGAGGATCAGCAAGCGTCCAGAGGATCTCATACGCAGACTTTGCAAGTAGGTTTCTCATATTCTGAGACCCGTTTTTTAAACTCAGCACAAATATACAGCAGTTAAACAATAACAATAAAACTAAAGAATACAAAATTAAGCATAAAAATTATCATAAAATACATAACACACAAAATATTATATTAAAAAACTGTCTTCATTTGACTTTTTTAATGCTTTTTAATCTCTTTAATTGCATTTAACAAGCATTAATATATTAATATAACAACAGTTAATATATATATATATCTGCAAATGCAATGATTTCATTTTACTTGTAAGATTTGAAGTATACTACAAGTGCACTTTCAATATAATTAAGCCCACTTTATAAAACACATCACAGTTTGTCCTTTCTTTCTTTTGTTTGTCACATTGTAAAATAGGATTGTCTGTTTAAAGGACACATGATGCTGCTTCAGAATTTTGCAAAAGGTTATGTATTTTAAACAGTGTCCTTGCCCTTTTGCACCTGTCAGTTTGTACCTGAATGTGTATGCATTTATTGATCTGTCTTATTCACTTGCTTGGCCTGTATAAGATCTTCCTCACTGTCTCCAGGCTCAATCCTGCAGAACGGCTTGGGAATAAAAAGAATGGCATCATTGACATCAAGAAACACAAGTAGGTCAACAAATATTAATTGCTCAAAATGATTTTAACTAATTTATTAATAATTATTATAGTACTAATAATTTTAGACTTATTACAGACATCTCTCTCTCTTAATTGCAGATTAATGGCAATCAAATAACTGTGTAGTATAGTTTGGTTCATTTAAAATGTTAAATAGTAATTTACAATCTAATGATATAATATTAATATGAAAAATATAGATAAATTAATCACTATCAATTGCAACCGAAAGGTTTTTGTTTAAATAATATATGTTTGTACTATGTATATTTATTATGCATATATAAATACACACACATGCATGTATATATTTAACAAAATACGTCATGTTTATATATTAAATGTATTTATATATGATATACACTCCCCTTGTCTGATATTTATCTTTAGATGTCAAACACAAATGTTTTCAGTCTACAGGAAAAATATAGAAATTGGCATCATTGCCCCAATACCTTTGGAGGGGGGGGGTATTTAGATGAATATATAAATCTAAATACAAGTAAATATTTCCAAAATATATGATATATTTGTGTCTATAATAAATATACACAGTACACACACACACATATATTATGTAAACAAAAACATTTATTTTGGATGCAGTTAATCACTATGAAGTCACACGTAAATATATATATTGATGACATGAGGTTTAATATCATAATTTCTTAGCAAATTCTAAGAATCCTGCAATCCTGGCCATAAATCCAGTAAATCATACACTGTCATATTCTCATGTAAGTGTTTGATTTATGTGCATTAATGAACATTAGACCCACCTGGGAGTAAACTGAAGCGCTGATCCGTGTGTCTGCTCACAGGTAGTGGATTGTTGAGTCTGTTTCACTCCAGGCCTGTCTGTCCCCTCCTTTGTATGTAACAGTACAATGGGTAGCTGAGCCAGCCTGCCAAATTAGCCTCCCCTGCATTCACAGGGGGAGTAATTAGTGGCCAAAATGAGAGGCACAGCTGTTGCCATCTTCCACAGAGCAGTGAAGCCACAGACAGTAAGATGAAGCGCTGGGCCTGTCCTTTAACAGTCGCGGGAGTGATAGAGCCTAAAATGCATGTACACTGATGATGCTCACTGTTCAAACTACAATCAGCTGGGAGTTATCACACTTATTATTTTACTAGCGTTCTGTGTGTTTGCACTGAGACGCTGTTGTTTTATATTCATTATGCTTGAGCATTCTTATTCAGCTAACATACACACAAAGCGCAGAAGAGCTCAACATCTTTTGTATTATGTCACTAAATTATGTTCAGAGCATTATGCAAATGAAGGCGCATGCTCTTGATACAGGCATGAATATGCATGTTCAGGTAACAACGTGTCATCAGGTGAGTGAGATCTGAGATGTACACTACCAGAAGTTTTTTATACATTTTTTTTAATGCTAATACTTTTAGTCATCAAGGTTGCATGAAATTGACCATAAGTAGCAGTATACATAATATTTCAAAATATTTAAATGCAGAGATGACTAAAATGAAAACAATATGGATCATGATTTCCTCAAAAACAAGTACAGCTGTTTTTAATATTGGTAACAATAAGAAATGTGTTTGAGCAGAGAATCAGCATATAACGATTTCTGAAGGATCCTGTCAGACTGAAATAATGATGGTTAAAAAGCTCTGACTCTGATTGATTTTTAATCTAATATAATTCTGTCCATGAACAGCGTAAACTACTAAAGTCCTTCCTCACTTCCTCCCCAGTCCAAAAAAATCCATTAAACTCCAACAACTTCTCAGTTTGTGCTTTTGCAAAGAGGATGTTATTAAAGCTAAAGGCTAGTTGAAAGCCCTCAGGTTGTGAATAAGTACTCGTCTTACTTTGCATGTGAAAAGAGCGTGTATGTCTTACATATGTGAGCAGTAGCAAAAAGTGAACTCTCCCGTTCAGTTCTAAAGGTCACAGAGATGGTGGAAATACATTTTTTTGGTGCAATGAAACACTTTCTAACAATAAAAGTGGACAATGTGCAATATGTCCCCTTGAAACATGTTCTCACTGGAAGGAAAGTGATGGATGAGGCTGAAGACGTGAGTGGATGCTGAGTCACCGTGCGGTGGAGCTTTACTTTCTTCCTTTGTTTTCTCGCAGGTGGTTTCAAGGCTTTAACTGGGAAGGACTGAGACGGCGGAAGCTGACATCTCCTCTGAAAAGAGAGGTGAAGCATAGGTTCAGTAGATTTTTACATATGTCACATTGTTCTCATACATTTGTGGTATTCTCCTCTGTTCATTTTTGCAGCTCAAAGGACCCCTGGATCACAGTCATTTCGACATGTTTCCGCCTGAGCTTGAAGAACCCACGGATGAATTCTCTGGCTGGGACAAAGATTTCTGAAAATGAGCTGTTTTTCCATGAAGAAGCTGATTTAAAAGATCTAATAGAAAATGAAGTCTCAGTATTACCTCAGTGTGCTTTTTGAAGCATTGTGCAACTGACTGACTTGTTCGGATGGACAGGAATCAGGCTTAAAAGCCACGGTTTTAAGTTAAAGAAGACAAAGTGAATGGTTATTTCAGTGATATTTCATTGTAAGTGGACCAATAAATCACTGATGCCTTAAATCTGTCTATTAAATCTTAAACAATCTTTAATGTGAATGAATTACATTCATTTTGTACTCATTCAGGTGTTCCAGCTCACACTTTTTAAATCTGCTTTTATACTCACTCGTTATTCACTCGTCTTTGGATATGCTGTAAAATAAAACAATACTGACATCCCTATCATTATATAATCGCATTTATCATAGTATAGTATAATCAAAGTTGCCTTGTAGTCTTTTTCATTTTGGTAATTTGGTTAAGAGTTGGATATTGGCTTAAAAAATAGGATTTCAAGGGAGAAAGTGAAATTGCCACAATCATAGAAGCCATTTATTTAGCTAAAATGTTCTTAATATCTGTTTATGCTGGTGCCAGTGTCAAAATGGAGAGAAAAAATCTGACAATTAACACATCTGATGTGGAAATAATGTTTACAATGCTAATTTAATAACAACATTTAATGAACATATGCATATAATACATTGTTCTGTTGTAGCCTACTTTTGTAGTCAATTTATTCTCTTTGTACCAGATTCTAGACATTTCTGAGATAAACTAATGAAGCAACAAGGTCCTCTACTGGGGAAAATCTGCAATCACAGGCACAAGCTACAGGTTTCTAAGTAGCTTGCAAAATAATTTGTGTTAATAAAGATCGCGCAGATGAATGACTTTGAGGATTTAGTAAGAGTTTGTTTATGAGCATGCTTATCCTCCACAAACACATGTTCGGTGTATATTTATAGGGAGCTTAATATACTGACTTTTATACAGATGGTAAAGTTATTCTCAAACATGGCTTTAGTAGAAACAGGAAAACGTCTCAATTTACAATATTTGTTCATTCCATTAAATGGATTAATCTCACGAAAAATTTGACCAATATAATCAAAACATCATCTAAAAATTAAAGTACTCGAGTATCAAGTAATGTTTGCATCAACTGTTGTTTAATATAGAGTATCACAACGCAACTCTTTTTGACATAATCAGCCTTGTTTACAAAGCACGCGCGTGGACGTAATCGGCGGGTGTTAGTCATAGTGGAAAGCGTACGCATGCGCAGTGATTCTCTCTCAAATGGCGGAAGACACGCGAGAAGAATAGTTGAGTAAATAATGTTTTTTTTGGTTTTCTTTGCGCTAAAAAAATATTCTCGCAGCGTCGCAAAACTAAAGTTGATCCACTGATGTCACATGGACTGTTTTACAGATGTTTTACAACAGTTCTATATCTAGGATCATTTCAGTTGTGTTGCTGTCTATGGAGGGTCAGATAACGTAACTGATTTCATCAAAAATATCTTCATTTGTGTTCTGAAGATGAACGAAGGTCTTATGGGTTTGGAAAAACACGAGGGTGAGTACGTAATGACAGAATTTTTATTTTTGAGTGAATTAGGAAATTACCATGTGGTTAAATAATATTATTATGTTTGTGGCATATAAAAAAAAAGTTAAAATTCATAAACATGACACGCATTAATACTGTAGGTATCAGGAGCACCACAGGGTGGCGACACAGAGCAAGAGGACATAAACATTTGTCCTGACTGACTTATATAGAGTAAGTGTCTTTAGAGATATTATATTTGACATGTTTGGTTTTCTTTCTAAACCGAAACAAATCATTTAGGTCAGTTTGCCAATTGTGTAATATGTAAATAGAGTTTATGCATATAATCGACCCATTACATAATGAGGATTTTACTCTGTATGCCAGAGACTGACTGCAAGAGGTTTTTACCTTAACTGCTCCTTCTATGAAATGCCAAGGCAGCCTGCTGCTGGTTCTCAGCCAGTGTGTGTGTGTGTGTGTGTGTGTGTGTGTGTTTCAGTGATGGCCTGAAGAGGGAGATGCTTGTGACATTTGTGGAGGACTCATCCAACTGGCCAGCCGTCCTTGAGGAAATGCCAAGAGGCAGGGGTGAGCTGTTGTCATAGCGATGCATCAAGTATGTCCTCTTTCTACCATTGTGCCAATCAGTAGTGTATTAATCACAGTATGACTCAGTCCTGCTCAATGAGCAAATCACAGTCTCCTGCACAGGAGAAAATGATATGAAAAATACTCTGCCGTGTGCCCTGGATGGGCAAACATCCATCTCCTTCAGCACACTAAAAGGAAATTATAAATTTGACTGCAATTTTATTAACTGAACATTTCTAAATCTAAATACAATATCAGTCTGGAAATTATGTTGCTGTAAAGTACATTCGGGTGTTTGGCCATCCTCTTTTCCCTAATTGGTTTTGAATATAATTTCATTTGTGCTAAAAAAATCATTCATTTTGAAAAAGGAGGAAAAGCGGCTGTCACACAGCATGTGAGGACTATAATAAGTTCTCTTTCATGTCTTATTGTGCTTAAAGGTTACCTGTTATGCCTCTTTTTACAAGATACTGTATAAAATAAGTCTCTGATGTCCCCAGAGTGTGTATTTTAGCCCAAAATACCCAACGGATTGTTTGTTGATAGCTTAGCTTGTTAAAATGACCAATAAGCCAAAATGCGCACTTAAAATCTCAGAAACTCTCAGTAGCGATGTTCAGCCTTATATATGCAAACTGGAATTGGCTTAAAAGTCAGTCATGTCATCTGGTTGTACTGTACATAATATATGTGCGTTTATGAATTACACAGACGGGAAAACAGTGCAATAAAAATGACGACAGCTGGCCTCATGGTGACACAATCACATGCTGTCACAAACTTTATGAGTTTCATATGTTAGAATCGAATTCATGTGGTCGACATTGCTTTCATATTACCACATTCCTATTTACAGTAATTCTGGTAGTACGTGAAGGCAGCATCAGTGAAAATAGCCATATATTAGCCGTAGAAAGTTGCAAGCTCTTTCATAAAGGCAGTTTGGAAAACAAACATGTGATAGTTAATTTGTCTGGAGATGAAGCATTGGTATTCATCCCTAATCATACAGGGGACTTTCCTGAATTTTTTCTGGGATGTTTCCTTTCGAATATACAATTTAACCCCAGTGTATTAAGCAGCTCAGATGGAGGCAGTCTATGGAGACTTATGTTCATTGATGCATCCTAAAACACTTGTAAGCACTAATGGTGGACTGCTGCTTCTCACTCAGGCCTGTGTCTATGCTAATAGGGCAGAAAGCGTCACAAATTGGTGGGACCCTTAAGATGATGTGAAAGTATTGAGAAATCCGGAATTGCTTGTTCAGAAAGCCTGTTTATTGGGATTATTAAAAAAAAATTGGTGGGTGGATTTTTACTATTACTGTATAGGCCTCACAAGTGTTCAAAGTTATTTTTAGATAATAGGTCCCCTTTAATCTGTCAAAACACACGAGATATAAAAACAGTCAGTTATGTCAGATTTTAATGTAACCTTTAAGATAACTGTGTAGAGAATCATTGTGAAACAGAGAGAAGTAGCTCCAGCTACAGTGTTCTTCCGCAAGACGTACATAGTTCTGTAGAGTGCCAAAAGTTACGGACTGCAGCTTTAATATAATATTAAAGAAATAGTTCACCCAAAAATTTTAATTATCTAAATTAGTGCTGTCAAATGATTAATCGCAATTAATCGAATCCAAAATAAAAGTTTTTCTTTACATAATATATGTGTTTATGCTAAGTTTATTTATTATGTTTATATTAAAACATACACGAACAGTATATATTTTGATAGTATTACATATAAATGCATTTATACATTTTATTTTCTTATATTTGATATTATA
>JAUCNO010001053.1:11291747-11310366 GCA_032353835.1 Enteromius viviparus
TAGAACCAGGAAGTATGAGCATATTAGCCCGGTTCTGTCAACACTGCACTGGCTCCCTATCAAACATCGTATAGATTAAAATCTTGCTAATTACTTATAAAGCCCTCAATGGCTAAGTTCCTCAGTACTTGAGCGAGCTCTTATCACATTATAGCGTTCTCAAAACTCTGGCCATTTGATAATACCTAGAACATCAAAAACTGCAGGTGGCAGATCTTTTTCCTATTTAGCACCCAAACTCAACCAAATGGAACAATTTACCTAATAATGTTCGGGAGGCAATAAATATTTTAATATCGTCATTATACATTACTATCACTCTGTTTTCCTAATTTGATAACCTTCAGTGCTTTGCTACAATCTATATCGTTAAAAGCACTATATAAATAAAAGTGATTTATTGATTGAATATTAACTGCTGTATACGCTTTTAAATGTAAGGTTTTGGATGATTGTGGTAATCCACTAATAATGACTGATCAAATTTAGCAAAAGGAATTATTATGCAAAACTTTACAAATACACCAATCGCTTACAATAATTGTAATCATTACTCAAGAGTAATCATGTTATTCACGATAAAATACTGATCCAACTAATTAGTAATTCCTTATGAAGACTCATTCACTGCAGAGGATCCAATGGTGAACTAATGGTCTGTACTGATGAAGAAACAAACACCTACCTACAACATCTTGAGTGTCCTAAAGGATGAGTCAATTTTCAGATCTACAGAAACTAGTGAATCAGAACTACTCTGTTAAACAATGTTGTGCAATCACTAAAGAAAAAAATGATGATTCATGAAGCCTTTTGTTAAATGGAATGCTATTCTATATATATAAAACAAAGTTTATTCCAATACCATGAGAAGAGATCAACTATTCAAACATTTACTGTAGTTGTGCATCATGCAGTAATAATTATATCTACATATCTTATACCACACATTTTCAGCTTGTGTTTACGAATACATTGTATATTATCATAATAGATTGGTTAAAGAAAATATTCATATGATTAATAAAACAGCAGTTGTGACATTTTGATTTCAGGGAGAAAATGCTGAAAGAAGCAGTTTCTTAGGGGAAAAAAATCTACGGAAGCACTGCTCACAGGAAGAATTTTATCCTGTTTTCCTTTTTAGTCACAGTAAGCCCATTCAGTGATGAGCTGATGACGTCAAGTTGCAGAAAGACCGTCATTATGGCTAATGAGAAAGGATGTGTGTGTTTCTAAACTGTAAACAGAAGCTATTCATTTTACCATGTTGACAACGAGTGTTTCAGTCTAACACTCTTTGCTAAGGCATCTCTCAATGCTATTAGGATTTATGAAAAACAATATTTTTATAATTTTAATTAGCTTTTAGTTTTGTTTTTTTTCTTGGGATTATGTTATGTTTAGCAGTGGTAAACAATCATTGTGAGCTTGATTGACAGGAAGAGTATTTCACTCTGATATTCAGCAGTGTATTTCTGAAACTTAATTTCAAAGGCATTATTTACACTGCTGGTCTCTTGATCTCACCGCTCCAAAAAAAAAAAGAAAAAAAGAAAAAAAGATCACTTTCCTGTAAAAATAGCTAAACATCCTGTAAAATGTTTACTTCTATTTCCTTTACTTTCTGTATATCAACTGCATACTTTTTCTTATTTTAAGCAAAAACCACAATAAACGTATTACGCTTAAAGCATGACTTCTTGGATAAAATTATGCTTAAAATCAGCAAAAGTCAAATAAAAATAATTACATTTCCTGAAATCATATGTTTTAATATACCAAATATGAAAATGAATTCTGAAAGTGCAAGCCTGTTTTTGGTAGATTTTCATTAAGATTTCTAAAACAATTCCATTCCAACAAATGCTGTGTAATGCATAGAAGTGAGGGAGGAAAACAGCATAATGTTCTTGTTTAAATTACATTAAATGCTTGCAATACTAGCCATTGTTGTAATATATATATATATATATATAAAGGCAGATGTAACACTACGACGTCAAGTAAATACCAAAAAACATGTAAACTGTTGTTTACCTCACTTAGCCTGCAGCACTCTTCCATGTACTCATCCAAACTGTTGCTTGTTGTGCTTTTCCTCAAAGGCCGTTGCTGAAATTCAGGTCCTGTTTTGCCCTCATAAGCTTCTATAGAACATTGGCTCCTTGACATCGTGTCCTCAGCCATTGCAGTGTCTGTCATTTCCTCTTGTGCTGCCATGATTTCAATGACATCTTGACAGTTCTCCGTGGTATTCCTCAGGGTTCTGTCCTCGGACTGCTCTAAATCTGTTGTGATGTCTATTAAATCATCATCAACGTTCTCATCCTCTGTTCTGTCTCCCAGGATGGTAAAAGTGTCTTGTTTGGCACACTTACAGGACGTTTGTTCAGTTTCTAAGAAGACTGAACTGTCTTCAAGAGGATTGTCAGCAGGTACAGGAGAGTTCAGGTTGCCAGAGTCGCATGAAGACTCTCTGCTGTGGACCACAAAGCTTTGCTCTGAACCAGTTGGGGTGGATGGAGAAGTTGCTCCACTTGTCATTTCTACCCCAGAGTCCTCAGATTCAAATTTATACAATCTTGGAAGTTCAGAATCTGCAAAAATAGAAGATAGATAGTCTGTTTTTGATTCAGGGACGATGGTCTCAGGAGCAGCACTGTGGACAGAGATCACCTCATCAGCTTGGAGAGGTTCTGTGTTATCCTGCTCAGACATTGAAATGGAGATGGTTGAAATGGAGTCCTCAGCATTAAGCTGTTTCTCAGGGGCGTTGTTGAGGAGCTTCATTTTTGTCAGTACAACATCATTATCTAAAACAATATCCCCTTTACCTGCAAAACAAACAAAGAAGGAGGTCTGAGCGATTTTATACCATCACAATATTTAAATCATACATTTTTTTTTTTTTTTAAATATTCATTTAAATTTTCTGTGCAACTACCACCAGATGGAGTTGCAAAAATACTTCTTATTTTCATTTTAGTATTTTAGCAACAATGTTTACTCTTTTCTGGGAAATCAATCAACATCTGGGCTTACAATTGTGTTTATTAAACATTAAACTGGGACATAATAAAAAAAAATAACAGACTGCAGTAGTAAAGCTGAATTTCCATGGTATATTTCAGATCTCATCTTTATTCACATTATTTCAACTCATTTATGTCCTGACGTACTTACCTCACTATAAAGTATTCTTTAGCATCAGTGAGAGTCATATAGTCCTGTCTCGCTCTGAATTTGGAGTTTAATGCTATTATATATATAATCTGATATATTTCCAGTCATTCACCTCATATCTTAAACTCACTATGACTTCACTTTCAAATTCAAAGAATATTGGTTGTGCACTTCTGAACACAATCAGGTCAAATAAAAACGCTTCTCTTGCTTATGATTAACAGTGCTAAACAATGGTGAACATGATTGTCAGGAAGAGGTGTGATGAGAATATTGCATTGGGGTGGAAATAAATGGTTTAGAGGAAATGGTTCACTAATTTACATACTGTGAAGAAATCGAGAGATTTCTAAATAGCTTTAAGTCTTCACAGACTCATCACAGTGAAACAGTGATAGATTAGAAATCATACACTAAGATATCATTTCATGAAATCTTGAAAAAGATAACAATAATAATAACTCAGCTCCATTCCCAGCTCCCTCGTATATCTAAATGTTGTTTTTGTATGTCACTTTTATTAATAATAAACATACCCATGTGTTTAGTTTAGTTATTTGTGATGATTTTTTATCCAGATTGGATAGTGACTGTGAGAACACTGATAACATTTCAATGATGCTCCAGGGTTTTTTCCCATTCAAAACAGTGCCTGTGTTTTTGCAGTCCTTTCTCATGGACCATGTGTACACAACACCTGGACTCCAGCACAAACCTTTTAAAAATCTCAAATAGACTTCATTGTTCAATGTTATCTAATCTAAATAAAAAAGAAGTTTCCCTCATAAGGCATCAATGCTGATGTTAATTAAATTCATTTTTGATGTTAACCAGGTACAATTCATCAAGTTTCCATAAATAATGATGTGCTTGTCCACAATGAAAGCAAAAAACATATAACATAGGCCCTATCTGTAGTAGCTTAATATACTGACAAAATGCCCTCACCTATAAATATAATGTCCATGCAGCACTAGCAAATGCATCATCTTAGATATTTAACCCTGTGATAAAAGGGTCCCAACATGAAATCCAGGCATACAGTAATTTGAGTCCTCTACATGAGGCCTCTGATCATAATTTAGCTAATTTACTTCTACGGGTCAATTAGACCGACCCATTGGGTCAGTCTTTTATACAGCAGTGCTCTCCAGCTGAGACTACAGAACTGCTGATGGCGGGACTTTTTTGATGCCACTCAGTAGGAGCAAGTAGTCAGCATCGAAATCCCCTGGGTTTTCAATTAACATCGCTCAGACGTGGCCGCTTGTAAAGAGAGATCAAAAAGCCCTCGCTAGCCCCTGGCAGCCAGGAATGTAAGTAATGCTAAGGTCCTTCATGCTGCAGAGTATAATGCATTCAAAATAAAAACAGGTCAATGATAGTGTTGGCGGGAATCAAACCCCACATATTTCTGGTCTTTATCACAGTCTGCAAATTTCTGCTGGGGATTATTTCAGGAGTAAGAGACAGGTACAGCACTATTTTTAGGTATCATAATTGGGCTATAGTTTTATGTTAAAACTGAAACATTATGGGGCAGTTTCCCGAACAGGGTTTAAGACTATTCATAGATTAAAATAAATGTTAAGAGCTGTCTAAACTGGAAAAAGCTTGCATTGAAAATACCTCATCGCCGTTGTTTGGTCTTAAAATGCTCACCGATAATGCATTTTTGTAAGACATGTTTCTAAAAATTCTTAAATGTCCTAAATTAGCAAAGCTCTAGTCCTGGCTTAATCTAATTCCTATAAAAAAAAACGGCCCTTTATCTCATAATTTTGCCTTTTGTCAATTTTGTAAATTATAAATTCATATTTCAATTTATCTGTTTAGTCAGTTCAGAGTATCCCATAATTCAAACTGTAAATAAATGTGAACTTTTTTTGTACTTTTATATAATAATTGTGACAGTATGTCATAATTTCTACTTAGTATGTTGTAATTTTAACTCTTATAATTGTAACAATACATTATAACTGACTTAACCTCATTATCAGTGGCTTACTGTTGTGTGTCATAATTAAGGCTTTCATGTCATTTTGATGCTTTATCTCATAATCATGAAATAGTATATAAACTTTGACTTTTTATTTTAAAAATCTGTCTTTTCATCTCATAATTGTTGCAGTATAACTGACTTTTTAATCTCAAATTATTACTTATGTCTTAATTGACTTATATAATAATAATATAATAATCTCATAATTATACTTGGTATCTCATAGTTTAGACTTTTTAATTAATCTTTTTTGTCACTTAACTTTGACATTGCATGTAATAATTTGGATTAAAAGCATGATTTCTTTTTATTATATAGCATTAATAGGTTTGGCTATATTCATTTTTAAGCAGCACGGTTAGTCACGTCCCACCTGCACTAGTGTTTTTCTTCCAGGCCAGCAGAGAATGTTTTTTACTGTGTACAACTGGCAAGCATTTCACATTTTTGAGCTGATAAAATACTCTGTCCACGTTCAAGAATCCCGGAATCATCTGCTCCAGTGTATTTTACAGCTGCACGTACATTTGGTAGGTAAAAAAACACTGATATGGCCCAGGTGGGCATTGTGATATTTCAAGGCAAGTCTAATAAATATTTAATTTGAGGAATTTCTGGGAGACTTAACTACTCTAAACATATTTTGTCAATTATCTGTCCTGAAAGGGAGACGAAAATCTGCTTCAATAACAAAATGTTACTATTATTCATCAGTAAGACTGAGATTGTGAGAATCATTAAAGGCCATCTATAGAAACATTCACAGGGATGAAATGTGAAGAATTCTCAAACTTAGACAAGAACATGTTTACTCCATCTGGCCTCACCCACTCATGTTTACCACATTTCAACACTGCTGTGTTTGAGTTTGACTTTCCTGACACAACATTAGAGTCATACTCTCTTCGACTTACGTGATCAGTGAGCAGGTTCTTTCAGGTTTGTTGCAGTGAACTGCTTCATCAGTTCTTTTCACATCTAACTCGTAATTCGTTATTCTATGTGTTGACGTAATTTAACTGAAAGGAAGACAGGGCGGGACATATCAGGCAGCCCCACCCCATTTTAAAATAGCCAATAGCGTTTTGCTTACATCTGATCTGGCGAGAGCCGTTGAGCTCGATAAAGCCACAGTCGAATAGATTACCCCCTAAATTCAATATGAAACTCTTACTAAAATTGATCTTAATCATGCTGAGGCTGTGTATTTTTCAAAAGTTTTTAATATATGCTGATTCACACATATGATTCGTTCTGTGTGATCACGTGATGAGAAGCTGAAGTACGAGGTGATATAAAAAAAATCGCTGTGTTGGTGGAAATAACGAAACTATGTTCTCTTATGTATTCTCAACCTGATCTCACGGCAATTCGTACGTATTTTACGAGGTGGCTAATTCGTATAATTTTTTGTATGACCTCACTCGTACGAATTCATATGATTTATTCTAAGTCGTACATATTTTACGAGATGGCAATTCGTATGAATTTGTACGAATGACGTAAACATAACCCCGCCCCTAAACCTACCCATCGCGTGATTTTTGACAAATCGTATGAAATCGTACGAGTGAGGTCAAACGAATTAGTACGAATTGGCACAAATTTGGCACCTCGTACGAATATGTACAAATTGCTCGTGAGACTGTGTTGGATATCAATACTGAGTGAATGCTCTTCAAACATCAGGACTTTTACTTCACTTCCATTACTTGCATATAAACCTATACAAAGTAGCCAGAAAGAAATGCTAATTGTAAAGAAAAACGTCAGACGTACTTCTATCGGAACTTTTTATATACCTAGAGATTGCCTTGTGCAATCCAGTTGAGCAAACCATCATACCACTGATCCAGTGCTGGGGTTTTTTAAAGGAAATTTCCTCAACTGGAAACACATTTCTTACAGATTCCTTTCAGATCTGTCAGTTTTCATAGAGGTTGTGCTTTGTAAATGTACGCTGGCCTCGGTTACGGCAGTGGTCTCAAACTTAATTCCTAGAGGCCCAAAGCTCTGCAGAGTTTAGCTCCAACTCACACCTGCTTGGAGATTTCTTGTTTATCTCGAAGACCTTGATTAGCCGGATTAATCAAGAGCGAAAGTGTGCAGAGATGTGGTCCTCCAGGAATTGAGTTACGGTATCTGACTGTCACCTCCCACGGCCAGCAAACTGAGCAATCATTGTTTTGATTATTATTGTTGTGGTTGGAGGTGCAGGCCACCAGCTGGGATCTTAGAAGCTGCCATGGGATGACCGCAGCGCCTGCTGTGATTGGCTGAGAAAGGGGGTGTGAGTCCACAGAAGTGGTGACATGTGACCAGAGAGCTATGCATGTTCGAACTCTACCCCCACCGCAAAAACTGGGATAATCGCATTCCTTCATCTGCGTTTGCCTCTGTGTAGAAACCCTCGCGTGAGGAGGCACTTAGGTTCCTTCACGCACGTTAGCATTTAACCGCCATGACAATCCAGTATCAAGTTGCGTGCAGTTACATACCTTGTGCGTAAACTTGTTCATTTGGACAAATATAAAAGCAGCAGTGACTTTGATGTGCGTTTTTAGTGCTTCAGCACTCAAACATGTCAAATAACTTGATGGATGCTAATGCTAACATCTTATAGTTTGGCCCTGGAAAGTTAAATCAAGACATCTGCAAGTCCTACAACAGTCTTGTTTTAACTGGGCTTGTTGTCACTCATTTATTCCATGGTGGAGTGCTCTGAAGAGGTTCATGGGGGCTTTCTATCAATCATACTTCCCAACAAAGACACACTCCCCTGCTTTAGCAGCTTGGGAGGTTGGTGGTCGCTGGAGTATTTGAACGCATTATGTTTTGTACGACTTTAATGTGTCCTCTAATTTTATTTGTTGCAATACTGGCATATTTTTGTGGGCCAAACCCATAAACGAGTTAGCATTTGACATTTCTTCTTTTATACTGAATTTAGTGGGTTTTCTTTAATTAAGGATTCACACAATCTCATAACGTTTTCACATCTTGATGTAACGCATAAAATACAGCATTTTTACATTTTTAAGGTTTTACTTGTTTTGAAAAAGTCGTTTGTTGGTGGCTGAATGGCTAATATGCTAAAAGCCTAAATGTTACTCACTAATGCTTTTGACAGTGTTGTGTTTATGAGTGTGCTCTTGCAAACAATTCTATCTAAATTCTATAGTTAAAATGCAGATTAAATAAAGATTGAAAGAATTGTCAAAAGCTTGGTTATGTTAAAATCATGCAACTGTGGTGTGGATGTTTATATTCTACACTAAATTTTTTACTTAGGCTTCAAAATACATAAGTTGCGATTTTAATCCTAATCATGATGAATAGAACTTGCATGGTGTGGTCACATGAGTGAAACAAAGTTGGTCCTTTGTATAGCTATGCATGAATGCTGCTTTATGATGCATTACAGACATTATAAAATGAAAATGAGACCCATCGGACGAATCAAGTCATGTGATTAGAGTTTGGAGGGGTTTGAAAAAACTTTATCGTTAAACGAATATTTAGGAGTCATTGAGCAAATAAACTAAGAAGAATAAAAAGTGTTTTTTGACCTCGCAACACATCAACCTGTTGTTGGGAACTCCCAAAACCTAAATGTGAACCTTTCCTTTCATTACCCAAAATAAGGGCACTTTAAAAATCATTGGAATAATCATTTAGGTTTGAGGGAACCAAGATGATGCAAACTAATGGGTTGACCAAAATAAGTTGTTACTTCAGCACTTTATTGGCCTAGCATAAACCCATAAAATTCCTGTGGTGTTTGGTCCTGTTTTTTCCCATCTCTTAAATACTTCCTTAATCTTCGCCGTTGTGGCTAATTTGGACCTTTTGCTGATTGTTTTGAACAATTTTTGAATCATGATGGCTGTGTTGTGGAGCAAATCAACTGCCTTATGCCCTAAAAACCTGGTGACAAAAATGGCTCCACGTGAGTCTAGTGGAAAAAGAGCCTGATATAGCAACTGTAAAAAGCAACAACGTCCCTGAGGCACCATCCTGGTCACCTTGCATGTTGTTGCAAGACCTCAGCGTTCTGTAAAGACGCCTCTGACCTAGAGTACACCAGAATAAACCGTTCACTTTCATTTGGCACTCTTCCTAGTCAGTTGCAATGAGTCAGCTGTACCATGCAATGCATTTATATTCCATTGTCTATTTGATTATAGCTCACATAGTTATTTTAATGTGTTTGTCAGGGCAACACCATTGTCCTTTCAATAGTGCTAATGGCAATTGGACATGGTTTGCAAGACCTTCAAATTTCTAAATATCTCCTAGCTGCCATGAGTAATTTTTAAACATTTATATTTAAAACTTCCTATGTTTATGATTATTTAAGTGACAAATGACTCAGCAAATCCAAAAATGAAGACCTATTCATCATGTGATTATGAAAGCCCTAAATGAGGCCCAGATGAAGACCATAAACCTGCAGTTCACATTTTTTATGTGAGCCAGTTTATCTAACTTCAGTGTATGGTTCTTGTAAATTTCCCTCATAAAAAAACCTGACCAGGTTCTCAATGTTTCAGGCCTGAACACAAATCTCACAACATCTGAGGAGCCGTAAGCCTGACCTTTGATTTTGCCAGACTAAGAGTTCACAGACTGGTTTAAAACAGAACTTTGATGGACAGGCTGATCTTGACCAACTACAAGTCCAACCCCTCTTACCTCCCACCAGCAGCAGAATTTAGTCAGCAATGATGTAATTGGTTAGTGCTGAGCAAAAGAGACCAGATGTTTGTGATCAGCAGTAAAATTGTCTGTTGGCATTATATAAGTCTGAAACAAAGGGGGGTCCATATGAAAATAAAAAGACTTGAGATATTTTGGCCAGCTGACAGATCCAGTTCCAGGAGACACTATACCTTCACCCTGATCTTGTAGCTAAGGACTCTACATTAAAAACTCAAGAGAAATGTCCCGAGTCAATGTAATCTTCACTTTAACCAATGCATTTGAAGGTTGTTTATTTTCTTTACTTTATTTTTGCATTCTTAGATAACTGGGGAGGGATCTGCTCTAAATCGGTTTTGAAGGATGGCCACAATATCAGCCACAACACAGGTCTCATCACCCTTGTGAACTACGGAAACTACATTTCTCCCAAACAGGTGCACCTGACCTTCGCCCATGAGTTGGGCCACAGTCTTGGAGCTCCTGTAAGTCTGTCTGATGCCTTTCACAGACTAAAATGTATAGTTAAAACTGGCACATGCACGAATGATTAACACTGGGTTTGGGCTGCAGTTTCCATTGGTGTCATTTGTTTTGAAAATGCATGCTGCTAAGCTGTTGCCAAATGCTAAATTATTTTGATGATTGCAGACATTATCGTAGCATGATGGGCTTGCTGCATACCCAAATGCCTTTTAGAGATTGGTGACTTTTCCACCTGTAGCAGCCACGTTCTTCACACTTCCTACAGCTCTTTGGCAGATTAGTTCTGCTCTGCCTGTCCACCTTCCCTTAACATTTTAAGTAGCATTTGTCACAAGCATGGCTCATTGTTTCCAGACGGAATTTGGGATGCAGAGCAGATTGGAGAATCCACATCATCTTTGATTTATGGGGAGGCCTGGGAAAGGGGCCAGTGGCCTATGGCCCACTTATCTGATTTCACTTCTGAAGGCTTTAATGTGCTGCATTAGTTTCTGTGAATGAAAAGCAACACAACATTATAATGTGCATAAAATCTGTAAAATTGACGGTAAAAAAACAGCAGCTGTGGTGGCTGGAATTCGACTGAAAAAAGTACAGTAACAACATTTAAGGTTTTACGGTTTTAGGTCAAATTTACAGTTAAATACCATAACTTCATTGACTATACAAGTACTGTAATCTGTTTTGTACCTTTACAATACACTCATAACCACCAAATGCAAGAGGTGAAGAGAAATCATGTGTAGGAGGTACTTAGTGTGATTCACACAAACACTAAACACCATCATGGAGAGAGTCATTAAATTAAAATATGAAATAAACATTAATTTAAAAGCATTATGTCAAAGGAAAATCATTAAATTCAAACAAAATTTGAACCGCAATGCAGGGATTTCTGGGAATGTCAGTTTACGGTTTTACTATTTACCATTAACCATTTAACAGGGTTCTACCATAGCATTTATATTTTTTTCAAAAATATATTATATAATAATATAAATATTTATATTTCAAAAATTTTTAACATCAAATTCACAAGTCTCATTTAAAGAGTACATTTTACTTAATGTGTCATATATCCTGGGTCAGCATGATGAGGGTTCTAAATGTGGAGGCCTGGAGATCACCGAAGGCAAAGGCAGGTTCTTGATGTTTCCTCAAGCCTCCTACAAAATTGAGGAGAACAGCGACAGGTTCTCGCCCTGCAGCCTGGAGGACATGAGTCGTATTCTGAATATCAAGAAGGACATGTGCTTTGCAGGTAAGATGCCTGTAGAGATTCTGGGATGAGATAGATATGCTAATGAACATTAGGTTGTCTTAGCCTCCTATGGGTTTTATCTCCATGACTGATCAGGGTGTGAAGTAAACTTCACTGACTGAAGATGTACCTGTTTTATCTTGACAGAGAGTGAGCATCCTATTTGTGGAAACCGTATAGTAGAAGAGGGGGAAGAATGTGACGTGGGCCATGATGAAAACGATCAGTGCTGTTACAGCTCAAAGGAACCTGCAGATGTTCAATGTCGGCTGAAGCCTGACAAACAATGCAGGTTTGCATTAATCCATTTTGTGTCAGAATGACCCGTAGACTTTTTGGACAAATGCAATTTCTTCACTGTAAGGTTCCAAGTAGCTACTTTAAACCTTGTGGTCCATGCCTTGGTAACGTAAGGTCAAACAGACCGTTGGACCACTGTGAAAAATCCAGCGGTGCAAAATGTTTTTGTTTTCCTTGGGGTGCTAGCGAGGTCATTTCTGAGCCTTTAAATGACAAAAATATGACATTTTATGTCAGGAACTTCCAATCCTTCTACTGGAGGTGCCAACCGTAATAGTTTAGCTACTTAGTTTAACAGCTAATCAAGGTCTTTGGGATTATTTGAAACTTAAGCATTTAAATTGGAACAAATCTCTATTAAAAATAGATCGGACCATTCTGGTTTGGTAGGACTACCGCTAAGCTCAAAGGAGTCTTGTGGACTTGAAATTTACTAATTATGTCTACATCAAGAGTATTTGGGTTGGAACCAAATAATGCCTGATCTGATTATGGTACACTAAACCTACCTTCTTGAATATGATAATTGGTAACTGTTTACCTTATATCTGTCACAGTCCTAGCCAGGGTCTATGCTGCAGCTCCCAATGTGTCTTCAAGGACTATGGGATGATTTGTGAACGCCAGTCTGACTGCCGCAACCAAAGTCTATGCAATGGTTCCTCTGCTATATGCCCAAAACCCCTCGCCAAGCCAGACATGACAAAATGCAGTAGTGATACACGTGTCTGTTTCCATGGGGTATGTCCAACAGAGACAATCTATTTTTTTACCATGTACTATTCTGATTTGCATTGCCATTTTCAAACTTGCTATCTGCATTTTGTAATTGATGAAATCTGATCTTTGGTTTCTTTCAGTCCAGTGTAATCCATATTCAGTGTATCTAGATATTTACATTTGGCGCTTTTTCACTGCGTGGTACGACTCGGCTCGGCACGGCTCAGTTCAGCTCAGTTTGCGCTTCCACTGCAGTTTAGTACCGCTTTAGAGTGGGCGGGATTATTCACGTGTCGTTACAGTTGCGCCGCCTTTACTGCTGTGACATCGTAAACGCACCACAAACAAACACACAACAATGGAGCATTTTTCATTCCGCGTCGCCCCATCAAGCTCTCGCTGGTTCCGCTCCTCGGCTATCGACGAGAGGAACATCTGTACTTCCTAAATAGACCACGAAACAGCCATTTTTGGTTGATACAAAAAGGTGCGTTTCTTCAAACAAAACAGTTGCGTCCGATCCTTCGCTGGCTGTGCTGATTTAAATTGAGCGGGTCTGTTCTGTTGCAAGTTCAGTGACGCAGTAATGACAATTTTCTCCGGCCAATCAGTGACCAGCAGAGTTTACACGTCACATTTTGGTAACGGTTCGGCTTTGTTTGGAACCTCGACTGAGGTGGTACTAAAAAAAGGACCAGGTACCAGGTACTGTTCTCAGTGGAAAACCCTCCAAAAGTGAGCTGTACTGAACCGTACCGTACTATGCAGTGGAAAAGCGCCATTAGAATTTAATGTACTGAGAGTCTACAAAGTCTCATTTATTTTAAAAATCAATCTTTATGGAGCGTAGCTGCTCTATCGATGGCTGTTGTCTTCAGTATTGCTGCTCTGTCAATAGTCATATCCTGAGCCTGCAAATCTCATTACTGAACTGTCAGAGCAGAACTCTAATATCTAATGGTTTTTATCATGTGAAACTTTTCACCCACTAGTGCTGTCTGTGTGACACTATCTGTGTGTGTGGCCCTTGTCTTTGGGGCCCCTCCATCTGTTCATATACGCTCTGCTCTTTCATCCCATGTTGGCAGTTCCCGCTGTGTCTGTCTACACAGTCTCTTCATTTATTTTCTCTTCTTCCCCAAACCCCCAAAGCCTTTATCTCATTCTGCTTTGAGCTTGTGCTTGTTCCTTATTCTCCCAGTCTCTTCCTCAGCCAGTGTAATTTCCTCAGTGTTCTGCTGTCTAATTTGGACAGTGACTTTTGAGATGATTGTCACATGAGCTGAAATCCCTTCAGTTTAACTTATACCTACAGTTTTTTCCAGATCAAATGCATTTCATGGTGTACTAACCTTCAGTCACCCTGTTCCAAAACATTTACCTGTTCTAAATGTGATAAATACAATATAATATGATATTATAGTCAGTATGTTTATTATTATTAATAATAATATGATTAACAACAGTAATAATAATAATGGCCTACTGTTAAAAAATATTTTCATTAATACGAGTCAGTATGTTTTTAAAATTAACAATAATAATTTTTATAATAATGCCCTCCTGTTTTGGGTCCCAACATCCAGTATGTTTATTATTATTGACAACAACAACAACAACAATGATAATAATTAATAATAATAATAATGTTAATGCCCTACTGTTTTGGGTCCCAAAAATCACTATAACTGTTTTCATTAATATGAGTATAATATAATAATAATAATAATAATAATAATAATAATAATAATAATAATTCCCTACTGTAATGTTTTACATTAAAATGAGTCATTATGTGTTTAAAATTATTATTAACAACAACAACAACAACAACAAAAGCAGTTATAATAATGCCCTACTGTTTTAGGTCCCAAAGGTCATAATTATTTTTTATAGTATGTTTAATTTAATTTTATTATTATTGAAATAATTATTTGTGTGCTCAACATTTAGTGTTTATTTGATAAAAAAACAGTAAAATAGTAATATTGTGAGGTATTATTTAAATGCAAAATAATTGTTTTCTATTTTAATATATTTTAAAATGTAATTTATTTCTTGAGTTTTTGAAATGGTGTTACAAAAGATTTCTGTAACCTTTGATGAATTTAAAGCATTCTGGCTAAATAACTGACAACAACAAAACAACAACAAAAAAACATCATATAAACACAATCGAAAACATACAGAATATTCTGAGCCAATTTTAATGATAGTGTAATATGCCTGTTTGTGTGAAGAAAAAAAACATTATTACTGTACAGTATATATATATATTTATATAAATGTAGTAATAATAATGAATAATAATATTACCCAAATTATAATAACCATATATTATTAGAAATTTTGAAAAATTTTCTGGCCCTGATGGGTCTTGCTCCTAAAACTCACTGCATCGCAACATGGGTCAGCATGTTGTCGGACAGCTCTCTGCTATGCTTTGAGTATAAATTTAGCCGACAAAAGCTAAACCTGTCACAGAAATGTCAAAAATAGCAAAAAGTCTAGCATGTTTGGTGCAGAGCAAATCAAACCCTCTGCAGTAGTGCTTTCCTGTTGTGTCAAAAGGCTGATTTTGTTTCAATATTTCTTCTCAGAGTGGGAAAAAAACTGTCAAGGCTGTGCTTTGGGTGTCTGCTGATGGCCTGAGAGTAGTGGACGACAAAACCAAGGTACGTGTGTAAAGGCATTTTGTTGAGTGTCCATTGAAAGCTATTAATCAAGAATAAAAAAAGTCTTTGAAGCCCAGAAAAGCTCCCAAGCCATCAATTAGCTGAGTCCGTCGGCAAAGAGAGTAAATCTGTAGGAAACACAGAATATGCAGTAGGAGGAAGCTGGCAGGCCTCCAAAAGACCTGTCACATGACCACCCAGCTTCATGAGACATTACACAGACCATCTGAGACACGCGATGACTTTTAAGGTCAAGGGTTCCCGTGTCTCTCACGGTTGGGTTTTTATTTTCAAAGTTCAAGGATTATTGTAACATCCTTCCCTCACACAAAACCCGGAAAGTTAACCAGAAAAGGTCAAAGGCCTTGCATAATGAGTTCAATTATCCCCGTTCCTCCTTTTCAGCTCACACAGTAAAAGGCGGAAGGCCACAAAGCTTTCTTTTTTGTTTCTCGTAAGGGCCTCAGACTCGGTTGTTCACTCACTATGCCCTTCTGGTAATCCTCCCGTATGCATATGAGTCAGCAGTACCACCTAATCCTTCCTGCCTCTGTGAGTCCTGCACCTCCTCCTCTCCTCGCTCTGGTTAAACTTCACCACTCAATCTATTAATAATAGTAAACGGCAGGGTTCAACACTAAGGATTTTTTTCTACTGGCTGAGTTGGTCCTATCCTTCAGACTGATGAAGGTCTGAAATCCATTGCAGCTTTCATTGCCCAAGGCCAGTCCCATAAAGACTTTTTGACTGACATGTCAAACAACCAATCACAGTCTGTTTTGTTCAGCATCACATGACGGGACGTGGAAATATGGGATCCCAATAAAAGACCAGTGTGTGAAACTCGTATTTTAAAGATTATATGGTGCAAAATTTAAATATTTCAGATACTTTTGAAAATCCAGCGTTTAGTTGATTCTGAGCTCTCTGAAAGCCATTAACAAAATGGCTTTCTTCTTATGTGAGGGGTTTGGCATCACAGCATCTTTGTTTCCAGGTGGAATGTTAAAGATGGTGACACACTGTCAAAATGTCCTATAGCCCCACCACAAAAATAAATGAATAAATACATGAATTGTTATTTTCATTGTTTTTAACTGGGTCATTGACCATGTAACCACAATGAATTTTCACAATTTTGCAATCCAAAGTTATCAAATTAAAATGATTTAATAATGTTCTAATATTATTATAGGCAAATTAAGAGTAATAAAGTGAGAATTGAATAAATACAGAAAAAAAACTGGTACAGAAATTAAATAATCAAACATAATATAACACTGCATAGACTTTACTTTACAAATTAAACATAGATTGAAGATATAGTTCACCCAAAAATTTAAATTTTCTGAAATTTTAGGTCATCCAAGTTATAAAATAATATTTATAATTTTATAAATAAAGTAATCGTCTTGTGAAGAAAAGGCTGCATGTTTATAAAATCATTTATCGTTAAGAAATTCTATCTAAACAGTCACTTCTGACTAAAATTAGACTCCATGAATCCAAAATAACTCTTCCTCCACTGAATTTATTTACAAATGTTTTAGAATATTTTCACTTGTAAATGTTGCAGGCAATATTCATTAATGTGAATGACAGACAGCAGCAGGTATATTACACATCAGGTATACCTAATAGACTGATCCGATTTACGCATCTGATTCTCCTCTCAAATGTTTATTTATTTATAAATAAAAGTGCATTTATAACATAGCCAACTATATGTTTATGAGGATGCTTGCCAAGATGCTCATTTTGATACAATACTTTGTGTATCTGTGTGTTCAAACTTGAGTGTACTTATTTTCTTATATTGAGCAAGTACCAAAAAACGAAACAGATTCATTGTTTAAATTACCCAAACACTTGCAAATCATAAACTTTCTTAACATCCTTGAATTCCTTCAACTGTCCCAAGCATCCATTACACGTCATCATTAGTCAGTACCTATTGTCAAACCTTGAAAGTGTTATTGATTACAATTACAAGACTGTCTTATACCTGGCAACTGAGATGAGTCATGGACCCATAAAGTTCTTCCCATCCACTGTAAACCCCCGCTTCCCTCAGAACACAATCATCCATGACGAAGCTTTAAGAGCTCTTTCTGGGCCCCTTCGGTCAGTAATTGGCTAACAATGAAAAGGCCCCTCACCTCGACCGAGTCTTCCTCTGCTTCACCCCTCACCTACCACTTCTACAGTGTTCAGCTCATGCATTATGTATTTACTGTGGCCCCCTAACAAGGAAACACTAGCCACTGTTACAGTGGGAGGTCCGGGCTACACAAAGCGCTTTAGTCATCTAGGAAGAATCAAAAGGACAAAACAGTATAATGTGTTTGCCTTATGGACAAATAAGAGGAGAATCTACTTTAAAGCATTCAAGCTTGTTTTTGAAACATTTGCAAATAGCCCTTTAAAATACTTGACTTTCTTTTTATCTGTATGTTAAAAATGTTTATGTTGTTTAAGATGCCACAAACAACTGCCCCTTTTTGCTTTCTCTGTAGGACCTCATTGTTGATCAGACCATTGAGAAGGTGTCCTTCTGTGCACCTGACCGTAATTACGACAAGGCATTCTCCTACATCTGCCGTGATGGAACGACTCGCCGCTGGATGTGCCACTGCTTCATGGCCTTGAAGGACTCGGTGAGGAGAACCCAGCGGGGATTAATTCTTCAGCCTCTATTCCCCACAAAGTGGGATTAAGAAAGGGATTATGGCAGTGTTATCTCAACCGGAATAACCGCTTAGAGACTGTTATCTGTACTTGGGGCACAGAGAAAAACACATTAAGGACTAGAATGAAATGGAATTTTGATTAGGACCCCAAGACTAGTCTAGACAAAAACATTTTGTGACCATATGATGTTTTCGTCGGTCTCATAACAACGGTTGCATGAAGTGTAGACAAACACTAACCTAGTTCTGCTTCTGCTAAAAAATATTCTCTTTTATACTGCAATGTCAAAACATCCTTAAAATATAATTAATTTACCTACAGTAAGTATGTATCTTGGATTATTTGTGGCTTTTTCTTAGATTTTTTTATAGCTGATTGGTTAGTAGTTTTTATAATATTATGAAGATATGTTGTCAGTAAGCATATCATCTTAAAAAAAGATACAGATACAAATATACAAATGTATAATGTGTATACACACACACTATATATGTATGTAGGTAATTAAAGCATATACTCTTATAGTTAAGTCTATAGCTAAGTACAAAAATATATAGAGAGCTAAGAAAAAATATATAAATACATGTGTGTGTGTGT
>JAUCNO010001053.1:11330531-11357995 GCA_032353835.1 Enteromius viviparus
CACAGGGTGCGAAGCTAGTTTGGTTGCATTAACAAAGGCAGTCGCTCTCTGGTAACCTAGCAATGTAGGGAGTGATACGCTAACAGCCAACAGCGAGCGAGGAAAATGTGAATAAAAAAGGAAAAGTCAGCTCGCCAGTATGTCAGCTCGTTGTCAGACCAGTGTCGTCTGCAAATTATACAAGACCGTCGTCCCCGCCAAGACTGTATATAACCACAAACTTGTTGTACCACCTTAGCCGCGCTCACCCTTAAGAACACAGCCGCATTCAACCAACAACATCTAGCGGCAGCAGCACACAAGCAGCAGACCACCGTGGAGAGAGAGGTACTCTGCATCAGTGCCTTATGAAAAAGAATCTAAACGCTGCAAAGAAATAACGGAGGCAGTGGAATTATGTTTACTTTTTAATTATCGGAGTTTTCCATGGTTGCTGACATTTCTGTGTTAATAACCGAGGGGAGTATGATCAGAGGAAAGTTAATCATTTTTATTTTAAACTTAAATGTTATATATTTTTCTCCTGGTCCTAATTTTAAATGGGTCCTAAAAACATTGATAAGTATCGATATCGACCGGTATGAAACACTGATATCGTGATACAGTTTTCAGCCATATCGCCCAGCCCTACTCTGCACAAAGAAAACCAAAATAACGACTTTAGTCAGGGTCAGAAAAATTCCAAAATGTGTTAGTTTGTCCTCTGAAGATGAATGAAGGTCTTGCTGGTTTAGAACGACATGAAGTTCAGTAATAAATCATTTTTGGGTGAACAATGTCCCTTTAATCATTACTGTTTAATATGTGATTTAATTTTTTTCATCTTTTCTGAAGGAGGCTCATTCATCAGTAAAACTGGAAGCTGAGGATATAGAGAAGATGAGCGACACCAACTCCGATATTAAAGGTCGGCTTTCTGAGACTTTGCGGGAAAATAGTAAGCAGATGCTGGATCCTGAGAGAACTGTGAATGGCCAACCTGTGCCGGCACAACAGCCCCAACTCTTCACTGGGGGTGTGATGAGGTGGTACCAGGTGGAAGGCATAGAGTGGCTCAGGGTGAGTGAGAGCTGAAAAAACACATGACCAGCAGAGGGCAGTAAATTCTTTCGCCATTGTCTGGAATTGGAGCTGGATTCTGTTTTCTTAAAGGAAATTTACTCACCGTCGAGTAGTTCCAAACCTGTGAATGTTTGTTCTGCTGAACACAAAGGAAGATATTTTGAAAAGTTTGTAACCAGACTGTTTTGGGTCACCATTGACTTCCATA
Organism: Enteromius viviparus; assembly: GCA_032353835.1. Lineage (NCBI taxonomy): Eukaryota > Metazoa > Chordata > Actinopteri > Cypriniformes > Cyprinidae > Enteromius > Enteromius viviparus. Next base: position 11,331,802 of record JAUCNO010001053.1, read on the forward strand.
GACCCAAAACAGCCCGGTATCTTCAAAATATCTTCCTTTGTGTTCAGCAGAGCAAATAAATGTATACAGGTTTGGAACTACTCGAGGGTGAGTAAATAATGATGGTATTTTAATTTTTGGATGAACTATTCCTTTAATGTTTTGTAAATGCTTTGAGCTGCATAAAAAGGGATAAGCAAACACCTGTTTATCTTATGCTCTTAAATATGAGGATTTATACATATGAATCTATAATGTGAATCTGCTTTGCAGATGCTGTGGGAGAATGGTATCAATGGTATCCTGGCTGATGAGATGGGTCTTGGGAAAACCATTCAATGCATTGCGCATATTGCGATGATGGTTGAGAAGAAGGTTCTCGGGCCCTTCCTTGTTGTGGCTCCTTTGTCCACTCTTCCAAACTGGATCTCAGAATTCAAGCGCTTCACCCCAGAGGTGTGAAACCATAAATGTTGTTCATCTTCATTAAAATGAATGTTTGAGAAGTTTGTTAATTGACTGTTTTGTACTTGCTTTCTGTTTAAGGTGTCTGTCCTGCTGTATCATGGTCCACAAAAAGAGAGGATGGACCTGGTGAAGAAGATCCGTCAAGCACAGGGTCCTCTCAGAATGTGTCCTGTGGTTGTTACATCTTTTGAAATAGCCATGAGAGACAGAAAACTTCTGCAGGTACACAGATTGTTTTACTTGCATATAAAAATAAGTCTGGTCTGTGTGTGTGGTTCATCAGGAGTCTTTGTACGTTTAGTCTTCCACCACAGTAATGCAGCCCTTTCTGCCACTTTAGTGTAAAACTGATGAACTTATATCACTGAACTTAATCATGAATGGAATGTTGTCATGTTTGTCTCTTCAGCGTTTTCACTGGAAATATATGATTGTGGATGAGGGCCACAGGATTAAAAACTTGAACTGCCGGCTGGTGCAAGAACTAAAGATGCTGATGAGTGACAACAAACTGCTGCTGACAGGAACCCCTTTGCAGAATAACCTGTCCGAGCTGTGGTCTCTACTCAACTTCCTCCTCCCCGATGTGTTTGATGACCTTAAGAGGTAAGAAGGCACATGCAAAAGGATTTCAAAATATTTATTTTGTCTTAAAAACAGAGGATTTTCTTGATCCATATCAAAAGTTGATTTATTTTTAATACATTTTTCCCTCTTCTCAGTTTTGAGTCATGGTTTGACATTAGCACCATAACTTCTGATGCAGAAAACATTGTGGCTAATGAGCGCGAGCAGAATATCCTTCACATGCTACATCAGGTATCTTCACGAAATGTTTTTTGTAGATTTTTTCCAAAATATGAATCTTAAATGCTCTTCGGCTAGATGAAGGCTGATTATTTGTATCCTTTACACTCGTTCTGTTTTTTGCTTTTGGTTTCAATGGCATGTTAATGCTTTCAGATCCTCACGCCCTTTCTTCTGAGAAGGCTTAAGTCAGACGTCACACTGGAGGTTCCACCTAAGAAAGAGATTATAGTGTACGCACCCCTTACCAACAAACAGGAGGCCTTCTACATGGCCATAGTGAACAAGACCATAGCAAAGCTGCTGGGTCAGGAGAAGGTGAGTTCTACGCAGTGGATTATTTCCACTAATTGTGGTACACAAAGCAGTGAGCAATGCTTGACAACTTTCCAGCAGCATTTAGTGTTCAGTAAACAACCAAATACAAGATGCATTCTAATCAAAATGTTAATGTTTTTTTGTTGGCTTGAACAGGATGTTAAAGGTAAAGTACGAGGAGTGTGAAGTATTCATTTTTAAAATGATCTTTTATTAAGGATGATTCAGCAGCTGTGCCTCTAACATCCAGTGGCCGACCAAAGCGCAGGACCAGGAAGGTGGTGAACTATTTTGAGTCGAACACTGACTCTGCGAAAGAACTAGAGAAATACCTAGAGAAGGTTCAGAAAGAGATGGAAAGTCAGGCAAGGTATGTCCCTTTTTTATTTAGCGGTTATATCTCAGCTGTGAGCTTTTTGACGTGACGTGGTTACTCTCTCCTTAGCTCCAGCCCAGTCGTGGATGTGTCTATGCCAGTGGATGCTCAAGTAAACTTGAAACTGCAAAACATACTGATGCTGCTGAAGAGGTGCTGCAACCATGCTTACTTGATAGAGTATCCCCTGGACCCTGCCACTGGAGATTTTAAGGTACTAACTGCATGAGTTGGAATGGTCTGATCTGGTATGAAGGCATTGACAGCACGATAACGAGTGCAATGATTATCTCATCACTACAGATTGATGAGCAGTTAGTGGAAGCATCAGGGAAGTTTCTAATCCTGGACCGAATGCTTCCTGAACTGAAGAAAAGAGGTCACAAGGTAAAGTTCATGCATGCATTTCAATGATTAACAGCTCTATCAGCCAGTGTCAAACTCCACTGTGGTTATAAGCCAATTTTGCACCCTTTCTGTATGAATGGTTGTTATAGGCGCGGATTTTTTATGCATTTGACCGAAGCCAATGATGCATTTATTTTCATCAAAAATAAATGCACTCTGATTTTTTTTTTTTTTTGTGATGCAAAGCACATTTGCCAGCATCCGTACTTTAGTCTTCAGTGGCACGATCATTCATTCAAATAATTATGATTTGTATTTATTTATTTTCTCCGAACAGGTGCTGATCTTTAGCCAGATGACCTCCATATTAGACATTCTGATGGATTATTGTTACCTCCGTGGTTATGAGTACAGCCGACTGGATGGGTCAATGAAATACGAAGACCGAGATGAGAACGTGAGCTGCAGTTTGTTGGTTCATGCAAATTGCTATCACTTTACAGTTAGTGTAAGTGGTTTTCATTTGACTCTTCTTTCTTTATGCAGATGAAGAAGTTTTCTTCTGATCCGGAGGTGTTCCTCTTCCTCCTAAGCACTCGAGCTGGTGGTCTTGGGATCAACCTCACAGCTGCTGACACAGTCATCATCTTTGACAGTGACTGGGTATGAATATAGCTGTCCACCTGTTCATATGTGACTTGTGCGGTGCAGACAAAATGTGTATTGTGGCCATGAAGTTTGTTACATGATTTTAAATAAAATTGTGGCCGTCTTTTTTTTTTTTTTTTCTCTTAATTTGATTTTAACATGATGGAAAAAATCTTAAATTGTGGCTGCAAAGTGAAAAGTGCTAAAGCATCGGTTCTTTCAGTAATTTTGACTTGAATGAAAGCCTCAATCTCAACACGTTTTATGTATTTTATCTTCAGAATCCTCAGGCAGATTTGCAGGCTCAGGATCGTTGCCACCGCATTGGGCAAACAAAGCCTGTGATGGTTTACCGCCTCATTACAGCCAACACCATTGATGAGAAGATCCTGGAGAGAGCCTCTGCCAAGAGAAAGCTAGAGAAGATGGTCATTCACAAAAGTATGTAGCTGTTGCAGAAAATACCATGTTCACAACCCTAGGAGTTCATTGAATCAATTTATTGTTGTTTTTGTTTGCTGTGACTCTACATTGACTATTTTTTTTTTTAAGATAAGTTTAAAGGTTCTAAAGCAGAGCTGAACCAGACCAAGAGCTGTGTGGATGTAAATGAGCTTGTGGAGCTGCTGAAGTCCAGAGACTACGACGGGTACAGATTTTCTTACAGTATTTCCACTGTCACAAGACTTTTAATCCATCAAAGTATTGCCAAGTTCAGTTGTACTGTAAGTTGCAACACAATGACGGTTCTCATGTGATTCATGCTGTTGCAGGGCAGTGAAAGGCACTAAAGGAAAGGTCATCAGTGATAAAGATCTACAGATCCTGCTGGACCGTAGTGATTTAATGAGTAAGTTGTCTCAGATCTTGATGTCTTTTTTTATTTTCATCCTCATTGCTCGGGCTCTTCTCTCATCAGTCGAATCTGTCTTTTCAGATCAAGCCAAGAAGCGTGTTAAACGAGAGAAGGATGGGGTGTTTAAAGTTATTGAGACCAAAGATGATAGCGGGGACATCAGCCTGTCTTGAGCACTGACGCTTGAAATCTGCCATTAGGCCAAAGTTGAGTTATCATTGCTACACTGATCAAGCAACTATTACTGCTTCAACAGCTGCCTGCTGGTTCTACTGACATCCTTTTCCTGTTTAAACTTTTTTTAAGTTGACCACTGCTGCTTTTAATAAGTCCATCCTTAGTTAGGATTTTAAGCAGATTTAACATGTTTTTTTTTTTTCCAGTACCATGTCAACTTCTGTTCTGGGATTAGCACTAAAAAAACAGGAAACCCACGTTTCGGTTATGTTGTAAATACTGTTGTACATTTTCATATGTAGTTGGCTATATAGGAATTGCACATGTATACCGCTTCCACGCACTTTGAACCTCTAGAGTACTATAGAACAAACTTTCTTATGTTTTCAAAATATAATAAATATTTTCTATAAAGTATGTGAAATTTTTATTTAAATTTGGGTTATAATATGGATTTCAAACAACTGCAGAAGTGTTACATTGTCACAGGAGGTGGAAAACCAATAGCTTTAGTTTTGCTGGTTCTCTTCTAGTTTTCTTCTTATGTCCTGAATCACTGCAGGGAAGAAAATCATAAGATGATGTATTCATTCTGAAGACAGGATTCATGCACTTATAAAGAATGGCTGTGTGATTTGATCAATTTGGGGTTGTTTATACCCAATGCATATGATATAAATCACTTAGTATTCATGATCATAACCACAAATAAGCTTTACACTGAGCATTTCATTAGATTTCTTATATTTCTAATGCACAAGTCTCAATCTTGCCATTTTACTTGGGTTACTTTAAACAGACAAACCACTTATTCATATCTATAACTGGTCATAAGATCAGATGACTTTAGTGTGACTTTCATCATATTTCAATTTATTTTGATGGTACCCTTTAGACCGCTCGATGTGTAACTCAACTAGCCTTCATTAAAGTAATAGTGTGTTTGCTAAAATCTATGCTAACTTTATATTGATGGTTTCTCAACAGACACTGAGTGTAGGATACCTACACTAGGTCTACGAATACTCTTAGGTTTATATAATTGTGTGTGTATCATTTTTAGTTAAAGGTATTTGCTAGCTCACATTAGAATCAATGTTAGCCTCACAGGAAAAACACTTGCAAGATGTTTTAAGGCACTGTGCAGATCTTAAATATACATCACGATAGGATATAGTCCATTATAAATGAAGTAGATTTAAATATGTATTACAATTTTTATGCTTATTAATGAGATGTTATAATGCAGAACTTATTTTATAATGCATTATGCATTCATTATAACGCTTTAAGAATACCCTTGCAATGTATTATAATACAGGCTTCACCATTTTTTTCTTATGCATACCAATACTGCAGTTACTCGATCAAATTATAATTTAAGACCTTCGTTCAGCATTGCAACGCAAATTTAGATATTTGTGATTAAATTACAAGGCAACTACCACATTCAAGACCCAGAAAAGTAGAGGACATTGTTTCAATGGTCCATGTGACACAAGTGGTCCAATGGTAAATGAAGCTACAAACATACTTTTTGTGTGGAAAAGAAACTATTCCAACAATGTTTTCAGTTTTTGCTGGAGAGTACGGGGACACAAGCGTGTGTAGGTATGTGTGTCACGTGGACCGTTTTAACAATGTACTCGCTACCTTTCTGGGCCTTGAACTTAGTGGTGTTGGGAAGCTCTCTCATTTCAGCAAATAATGTCTTAGTGTCCCGAAGATGAACAAAGGTCTCTGGATTTGGAACATTACGGTAAGGATTTTATGTAATATATTTTTGTTACTTTTAATACATTTAATGCATTCTTGCTTAAAGTCTTAATATCCTCAGATTTTTAAATCGTGGCGCTCACTTTTTCAATGAATGTTACTTTCTGCACTATTTTTCTAGTTTACTAATCAACTAAAGCTGCATTCCAGTCATGTCGTAATTCTGAGATGACAACACGTGACATTGTACTCTATCTAAATTATGTTTCTATGGCAACAATTTCTCTTGCTCCTGAATTTATAATTATAACCTGTGAACTCAGAGCGTTATGAGAGTTGTTTAGGTGCTTTCCTTGAGTCCTACAATATGGAAAGCTATGAGTAAAATGTCACACGTTGTTATCTCGAAATTTCGAGTTTGCTACACTGAGATTTCAGGTCAGAGTTCACACAGCTTGAGGGCTGCTGTAATTAAGAAGCCAAACCAAAGACTAAAATCATATTTTAATCTCAACTTTACTCTTAAAATTTAATAAATTATGCCTAAAAAAATAAAAATACACTAGTAAGTCCTATTTAAGTAATCCGATCACATACCCTCATCAGGAATCATTCCCTCGTCCACTTTTGAGAACTGAGCATTTCTTGGATGGTTTGTAGTGATGTCAGTGATGGTCATGGGAGGATCAGCTGCATCCATCTGACCCATTTTCTGCATGATCTTGTCGCTGAGGCCGAGGTAGTCCTTCCTCAAGTCCTCCATCTCCGCTAACAGCACCTCTCTCTCGCGCTCCAGCAGTCGAATGGCCTCTTTGAGTCGTGCTCCTTCCTTCGTGCTTGCCATCTTCTCCGTATGAACGCTTTCCAGCTTCTCTGTCAGGACTTGCTTGTCTTTCTTGAGTTTACTGACCATCTCCATCGAAGTCTCGCACTCTCTTCTCAAACCATCGGACTTCTGCAGACAGGCTTTCTGCTGCTCCTGCAGCTGGAGCATCTCCACTCTCTGCTTGTTGTGAATCAGTTTCGACTCATATGTCACAGCCTCCACTTGTTGAAGTGCTTTGTCTCGTTCTGTTTTGCACTTTTCCAACTCGGCGTTCAGTTTCTCGATCACCTCCTGAAGTTCCTTAACCTTCTTCTCATTATCAGACTCTTTGGAGCGGGTCGACTGAACGAGCTCCTTGTTCTTCTCCAGAGCTTTACGTAAATGTTCTCTGAGGTTTGCAGATTCACTTCTCATGGCTGATATCTCCTGCTCAAGTCTGTGATGAATGCTGATGTTCTTCTTGTGTTCGGCGTCCATCATCTCAACCGTCTGTTTACATAAAGCGAGATCCCGATCTGCGACGTCTCTTTGCTCCTCCAGAAGTTTCTGCTTGGTTAGCAGCTCCTGAGACATCTGCTGGAGCTTCCTCAGCGATTTCTGACAGCTCTTTTTCTCATTGAGCTCCACGTGAAGTTGGTCCTTCGTGGCATTAGCACGTGTTTTCAGACGCTCGTATTTCTCCATCAGTGCTTTGAGCTGCTTCAGACACGTTTTGTTGTGACTTTTGGCTTCAGCGAGTTCCTTCTTCAACTCTTCAGAGGTTTGCTTAAACCTGGTGGTGATTTCGGTATTTTTCTGTTCCTCACACTTCAGCTTTTCAGTTACAAGTTGGGTTTCCTTCTCTGTTTGCTTTGACATCTCTTTCATATCTTTCAGTTCTTGTTGCTTGACCAGCAACAAATGGACAAGATGTTGATTCTCCAAGTCCTTCTGTTGCAGTTGTTCCTTCACGACTTCAAAGAAGTCGAGATGTTTGCTCTTCAAAGATGAGCTTTTATCAGCTCTGCTTCTTTCTCTGGCCTTTGATGCTTCCTTCAAAACTGCTTTGGATGGGTTTGAGGAACATTCAACAGATCTTGTTGAATTAGACTTAATAAAGTAACGAAAGGGCAGGTGTAAGGCTTTATGATCTATGTGGAAATCATATTTTGACCCGAGGATACTCATCGTAGCCTCCTCTTTTTTCAGCAGATCTGCTCCAGCTAGAATGCTTTGCATGGATTCCATCGCCTGCTCATTAAAACCTTGACTGACATTTTCATTTGTATTTCGCAGTAAACTCTGTCGCACTTTCAAGAACCTGTTTTCAAGTGTATCCACTGCAGCATGCTGGGACTTAGCAGGGAGTGCTTTTCCTTTCTTCCACTGACTAAAAAGCAGCTCTTTGTCATTTGATTGCATTTCGATAACTTCTTGCTGACGGCTGCCCAACTTATCAGGAGCTGGTCTGACACGGTCCTGCAGCATGTCTTCAGTGCTAAATCGTCTAGTCTGTTTAACGTCCAGGTCCATGAGTTGAATTTGTTTGTACTGCAAGTAATCCAGGCAGACCATTTAGGACAGAGTGCTCGAGATTTAGCCTACTTCTAATAAGCACTTCATAGATGTCGAAATGAGCCCTTACCTTACTTGCATTACTCCCCAGCATCCAAACGGACTGCAACTGAAGCCTACTGTGCCACTCAATCCCCATTGTTCAAAACGCTTTAAAATGTCTGTCGCCATAGTAACAGGGTCAATGCTGGCAACGCAAAGCACTAGGAAAAAGACGTTATAAAATGGTTTTGAACAGAACCAGTTCCGCTTGAATGAGTGAAACGTTAGCGTCGACAGAACAAAAGCAGCTATTATCACACTGCAGATGCTCAACTCATACTTGAGTAGCATGTTTTACTCTTTGGTAATAATGTGAAACTTAAGATTGAGGAAGCATCATAGATGCTTTTTAGCTTCCTGATGGAACCAAAAACAATTGTTTACAAAATAAACTTTACCTAAAATAACCTTATTGATTTTAATATTTTTTTTTAAATATAAACCAAAAATAAACCACATTTTGTAGTTTTACGTAATTAACAGTTGACTAACAGTAAATTTGACACCCAAAATTTAAACTTCTAAAATACTTCCTCATGCAGTGAGTATGTGCTACATGGACTATGCTAATATTAAACTTTTTTTTTTTTTTGTATAAAATGTAATGCATTTAAATACCTGTGCAGTTGTTTAGTTAAATCTTTTTTTTTATTACTGTAGAAATAATGTTACTACAGGCCAATTTGCTATGCAATAGGTTTTAATGGTGGTTGTTTCTTGAATGCTTATGTACTTTATAAGTATTACTTTTTTTCTATTGTTTTTATACAGTTAAACCTTCAAATACATTTTTAAATCAGAAAATGTTTTTTTATTAAAGCAATATCTTAAAAGGGACCAGAAACTCATTTTAAATATTTTAATTGTTTAAAAAATAAATTACATAGCATAACCTTAAAAGTCGTGAGCACTGCGCTCGATGAAAGGTGCTCTGAAGTACAACAAAAGGCAAATACAGCGTCACATTCATACTCCTCTCAAAACATCGTAATTAAATGCTCTTGTGATCTACAGCTGATATTTGTACACTCATTTACATGCATGAGGCTATGATACAGTCTAAAACAACACTGTACAGAAAGAGGCCCTACAGAAGGGTGTCTTGGATGGATTTACAACTTCAGCATTCCTTAAAGGCTCTAAAAATACCTCACAAGAAATCCAGCAAAATGCTATTATGTCTTCACACCGAGTAGCTGTGTGCTAGAAGGCAAAATGGAAAATGCTACGGATCATCCGCTGAGAGCAGTAATTCAACCGTTAAGCATATAAAGGATTAAACAGCTACTGTTGCACTTCACTTTCAGATTGTAAAACATTTGTAGTGCTTCTCCGAATTGCCCTCTAACCAACAGAAATCCAATATATGCATGTATACCTGATGATCAAACCTGAATTGATAAGCATTTGTACTGATGCTGTTACAGTGTCAGTCAGCATGACGGTGTGTGTGTGTAAAGTATCCTGTAAACTTTGGTTAGCGTCTACATGATCAAACATCACAGAAACTACAAAACATAAAAGCAGTGATTGTTCAAACACGGTAGATAAGGCACAGCAAACTGTCAGTTGGTCTTCAACTTTGTAGCTTGTGTCACCTGATCTGCTAGTGTGGCTCTTATAGAGTTCACTACGGTCTGTCGGACATTTTCTTCCATGTATTGCTCAGTGAGTGGCTTCAGCACCTAGAAATCAACAAAGAGGGGGAAAACAAATATTTGAATGGTGCTTGAACAGTTTTTAGCCTGTTGTCAAGTGGTCGCAGGAGTCAAATCCCTAGATATGGTTTTTTCATAAATGGACTGGAACTTTTTACACCACCTAAACTCCATCCAAGCCTGGTTGATTGAAGCGACTTCACCTCAAACTCACAACATTTTTAATGTCCATGCCTTTTCCAGTCATTTGCACTATTATATAACAGTAAAATTATATTATATATATATATTTTAAATAATTGTATTTAAGTGCCCCTATTATGTATTTTTGTAAATGATCTTTCATGCAGTGTGTAACAGCTCTAAATGAATAAAAACATCCTGCACTTTTTTTAATCTGAAAGTTCCCCGTGTGTAAAGTTAGTGGGTCTCATTCACTAATAATTGCATACGTTTTTCATATTTATATGCACGGTATACGCACATTCTTCTGTTAGTAAACCTGAAGTGTTATAAATGAGTGCTCGTCCAAAAAAAGAATTATGGCATCAAAACAAACTTTAACGATAACGAACGTAAGGTTTTGCTGTCGGAGGTGGAAGATAGCACATGCATTAACTTATTAACCTGAACAGCCATTCGTCACTCTTTTCGTTCTCTAAAGATCCCCTCTCCACCCGCCGCAATGTCTTCAAGCAGTACCAAGTGTGCCATGCCAATAGACCTCTCTCACAACTTCCGCATTTTGCACCGGAAATACACAATTGCTGTGTAAACGTATTTCCGTATGCCAGTATGTAGTAGTTGTGAGTAGTTGTAGTGTACCGGGATGTTCTTTCAATGCCCAAAAGCTGCATTATTTATCTTTCCACTCTCTCCCTGCTAACGAAGAAGACAACGAAAAACTAGTTTATGAGGCTCCTCGTTTTTCCTCTGAGACGGGTAGCACCTAGTCATCTAGTCCATTTTTAAACTAACATTACCCGGCTTTTTGCTGTGTGTTTACATTACACAGGAAGCCTGCATACACTGCGATTGCGTATTTCCAGAATTGCGAGTTTTATCAGGTTGAATTGACAGGAGGATAAATGAGTAAAAAAAACTCTTTAACACCAAGTTAATAGCAATAGTACAAATCTCTTCAAGTCAATATACTATTATAGTCTAATACCAAGACTAACGCGGCTTCAGTTGAGAATAATGGGTGTTAATTTACACTCCCATTAGGGCACAGGAATAAAACTTGGTATAAGAATCATAGTTTGTTCTGAAATGCACAGGTCCTGGGACAAATATGTTTTGGGTGGGCCCTGTCTTGAGTAGGTTGTCCTATAGAGGAGGCCCTCCTTGTGTCTCAGGGTCAAGGATAATGCTGCTCTCTTTAACAGGGAGTCAAATTACTTTGAAAAGTGGGTTATGACAAGACTAGATGTGAAAGGATGGCATGAACACAAAAGTCAACAGAAAAGAGACTGAAACATACTGTAGAATAGGCACAGCCATCAATAAATCATTACTCACCTGTTCCCACAGGGCTTCTGCTATGAGGTCTATCGCCACACCCACTTCTCGATACTCTCCTGAATATCTGACATACGCCCAGGCACACAACGACATCAGCGACACCCCCATCGCCAGATTGGCCAAAGCCGCGATTACAGACAGCCCAATGAAACCTGTTACTGTGGAGACCATATAGGCAACAAACATGACGGCAAACAGGGTGGCCGGAGTTCTGGCTGCATAGAAAATGTTCTTGCTCTCATTGTGTTTCACGAAATTCGTGTACACTTCATCCAGCTCAGTCTCTAACTGCTGCTGGTAGCGCTGACTGAACTCCACGCCGCCCATTTTCTTCACTGCGCAAAACTTTTCCAACGAGGTTTTCTTAAACTCTTCGTGATAGCGCTGAAGGTCAACAGGGGCGATGTACGGTTTGTCACCTCCACAAACCTATGAGACACACACAACAAAAACATCAGCTCAAACTCATTTCCTAATCACCCGACTCAAGTATTGTAGAAAGTCCATAACGGGCATCTCCGAGTTTTGAGTTATCTAGGCCAAACCTACTATTTTAGTGCAATGGCCTCAAGTTATTTTGAGTTATATAGGCTAGCTCATCTCACGTCACGCTCATGCTATATTTAAAGGGAATTGAGGTCCCTCTCCATCCATGATCCATTTAGAAAATAAAGAACCTTGATATGCAGGATGCAGTTTGCAATTTGTCTACATGCATGTTTCTGTCAAACAGATGCAAAATTAGCAGCTCAAAGAAACTCTACCTGCTCCATGGTTCTGTTATAAGTGTCTTTCGCTCCAGCGACAGCTGTCAGGTTGTTCGCTTCAGCAGTTGCCTGAGTAAAAAGGCACAGTGGGCAATTAGACATTCTGTACAAAATGTTTGGGTATAGTAAGTTTAAGTCTTTTACACTTCAAATGAATCAAAAGTGACAGTAACGATATGTATAAGGTTAGTACAAATTAAAAAAAACCTTTTAAAAGATTTGTGAAAATAAAAAAATCCACAAATATTAGGCTGCACAACTGTTTTCACCATTGATGATAAAAAGTGTTTCTTAAGCAGCAAATTAAAATGATTTCCAAATATTTATGTGACATAAAAGGGACTTTTTCACTGCTTTAGTTCCAGAATTAAAAGTACAGTACAAAAGTACTAGGACGATTTTGCACTAACTATGTTCCAGTACCATTTAAAGGGCTAGTGACGTCAGCCAGTCCACAGCTAGGTCATTTGAGCAACAATGGAAACAAAGAACAACAATGTAAAGAAAAACAAAAGGAGGATGGAGGACACTGTGATCGGAGCTGTGTTTTTGTTGTGTCTCGTGGGTTTCGCTAATAATGACATAGCTGCGTTTAAAACTGAACTGGAAATTACATGCTGGTTTCGTCCGGCCAGAGGAGAACTGCCCCCCAGCTGAGCCTGGTTTCTCCCAAGAGTGCGGTTCTGGCTTGCTTAGTTGTGGGCACCTAATTTCCAGTGATTATTATGGATTTGGTTACAGAGATCCCATTGAAACTGAGCTGATCTAGACAACGACGTCTCTGCATTCCATAGCGTTTAATATTATCATTATACATTACTGACAATCTACTCTCCAGTTTGATACTGTTCAGTGCTTTGACACAATCTCTACGCTATATAAATAAAGGCGATTGATTGATAGATAGATAGATAGATAATGGAAAGTCGACGTATACAGCGATTGAAAGAATGGAAAGGAAGACTAAGAATCTCCAACGTCACCAGGCAGTGCTACATGGTGCTATACGATAGAAGCAGAAAATGCTATAAACAAAGTCTTCCAGTATATGGTGTTTATACTGTAAAAGAAATAAGTTGATACAATGTTTACACAGAGTTTTAAATCATGGCGGTGAGGGTTTTTTCTTGCGCATTTAGCCAGTCGGCATACGCTTACGTCACTGATAGTTCCTACACCATGCTCTAAAGTAGAAGCTAATTAGTTCCTCGAACTAAAATCGTTCCTAGTTCCTGGGGTGCGAACACAGCAAAAAGTGTGTGGTTTCACAATGAGTTTGGGTTCCTGCTGTGCAAAAGGGCCTATACAAGTCTGAAGTACTGATGCTGCATTCAGCTTTTCCAAAGGAATAAAATTCAAATAGAAAACATTTTATTATAGTTATTTTAAACGATTCATAATATTACTGCTTTTTAAATTGAAGATTGAGGGCAACATACCTGCAACATGGATTTAGGATGTGGAAGCTCCTCCCCTTGATAGATTTTAATATATGCCTACAAAGAGGGGGGAAAAAACATTTGGATCTTCATTATGCATTAAATGATCTGGAAATACAATCTGAACCGTGTTCAATTATGACACTTTATAATGTACACCAGTAATCTCAACAACTCAATTTTATACTAATGTTGCTTGAAAACTGTAAACAGACAACTGCCAGGCTATATTTCTCAACATCATAATTGTTTAGCGCAATTAATAATTGGCTCTAGTGGCAATAAAGACTTGCATAATTTGCTGCTGAGCCGCTCCAGTTTCAATCTGGACAGAATTAACACCTGATCTGATTTGTGTTTACAGCTGTTATTGCAGCTCAAATAATCAAATCTGACCTTGAAATACTCCAGCAGGTCTCTACATGTGACTTTAGCTCCACCGATCTCTTTCTCTACCAGGTTCTCTGGTGCCAGCAGTAAAGGTACTAAACTCTGCAGCTCCTTCTTGAACTCCTCGCTAATGTCTGCAAAAAAATAAAACAATGCCATGATGATCCTAGTCTTTGAATGTGCATGTCTGTGTCTGAGAGAAAAACTCTACCGACCTCTCAATCTGCCATCGAAGTGAGGATTGGTGGCCACCTTCAGACCCGGATGTGGTAGCAGGAAGCAGCCTATGCTGGAGAAACAGCTGTGAATGTGTTTCCTAACGTTCTGCAGCTCTTCATGTTGATTCTGCTTCACCTATACAGAACAAATAATACACAACTCACACACAGTTCAACACGCTGAAGCAGTCTTTATCTGTTCTTCGTCTCACCTGCAGTCTCCGTTCCAAGAAGCGATCGCCTCCTTTGAGCCCATAGTCATGTTCGTATGGGTAACACCAGTCTCTGATCAGAAACATTAGTTTCTAGAAAACAGTAAAAAAGACAAGTAAAGCTAAAAGCTAAAGAAACAGAAGATATTAATACAAATCACAAAAACAAAGACATGCAAAAGCTCTTTTACTGAAAAGATGCGTGACAACTGCTCAGATGCCCAATTATTTCAGATAACATCCGATTCATTTTATTAGAGAATAAAGAAAGTGAACATTATTTTATAGCTTTGGTATAAAAAATGAATTGCTTTTAAACTTAACTATCAAACTTCATACCAACCAATCTGCAACTGTGATTAAGAGTTTGTTTTTAAAACATGTTTTCAATTGCTTTTTAATAATAAAAGTGACTACTCCTTAATCTTCAGCATCATTACTGTAGTCTTCAGTGTCTCATCATCCTTAAAAAAGCATTCTGATATACCGATTTCAATATACTGATGGCAAATCGTGCACTCGGTATGAAAACAATCAGCTTTTCTACCTGAAATGGCTTCTCATATATCTCCTCCATTGCAAGTCGACCATACTCCGTGAACAGCTATAAAGGACACACAAGGTTACTATCCCACACACTATAAACACCAACAGTGTACGCCAACAAAGAAAGCTGCTACCTGGAGGTGCTGCAAATCATCCTCTTGGATATTCTGAGAAAGATTATAAACCTAAAACAAACCAGATTGTTAGGTCGCTTATTGTGCTAAAGTCCTGAGCATCACTAATGTGCTTCAACACACCTGCACAGAGCTGGTCATGGTGCTCAGAGCAAATACTGTGGCACAGTCTTTAATGGTGGACTGACTGTCAAAGGCTCCCTGAGTGTCCACCAGAAGAACAGCCACCTTCAGATACACACAGATTAGTCTTATCACACAGTCAACATATCTTGACAGTGACATAATACACAAGCATACGCCCATCCACCTTAGTTCCGTCTTCCTTTTCCACAACAAACACCTCACTCCAGGCCTGGATTCCTGTGGTCTCTCTCTCACAGCCTCCCCTCCAGGAGAAACCAGTCAGCGGCTCATCGTCTCCTCCCATCCATGACTCAGATGACTACAAAGACAAAAGACATTGTTGGTGAGAAAGTTCTGAAATGTACTTATTAAAGCATGCATGCTCACATCCATGTGACCTAGCTGGTTTTGTACACTAAGGACACGGCCCACAAGTTAAGACATGTCAGTGACAGAAGTCACCAGGAACTCTTTCTGAGATGAGAACTCAAATAGACTTATTTTTGAAAGATATGCGAGAGCCTCAAATTTTAATGCATGGGAGGTTGACGTGTAGTTTTACTTGAGAAAAAAAAAAAGCCAATATATTTCTTCCCATCGCAATTTAACAATGCTATTTGTATATCGTTTTATTGCAAATGGTTTCTTCTATTAGTCATTGTATGCATTTTCCCTTTACAGTGAAAAACAAAATAAAAGCATTAGATTTTACACATACGCTAAATCAGTGGTTCCCAACCTTTTTTAACTCACGGCCCACCCAGCCAAACACATATGTTTCGAGGCCCACTGCAAAATAATTTAAACAATCCCGCTTTTTGTGTCGGGTTAACTAAGTACTCGGAAGCAATGCGGTTAATGGTCTTTATAGAATAAACTGGTAATGTATTGAATAATCAGAAAATATACACAACGCGGCCCACAGGTTGAAAACCACTGCGCTAAATATCTCACTGCGAAATACAGAAACTAATTGAAATTCGAATGACAAACTTCATTACTGATTAAATAATCAATTTACATATAAAAAAAATAACTATTTCTAACTTGTTAAGCAATTATTGGACCAAAACAATTGTTTATACGACTTTTGTTTATTACATTTGGTAAACTGTCATGTGGTATGAGGTCTTTATATAATAGAAGCAAGTATACAAACAAAAGTAAGTGCTCTATTTATTTGTGTGGTTGCAGTATATGGCAGTCGAAGGCGCAATTTCATAAACAGGGCTTAGCCTAAACTAGGATTAGGCCATAGTTCAATTAAGACATTTTTCTAGACGTAGCCTAAAATCTCAAGACGAAACAAAGGCCTCGACATGTTTAAAGATCAGTCAGTACAAGCTTCCTTCAGTTGAAATAGCTCAGATTTACATTTTAGCCTTAAAGTGATTAAAGAGCATTAAAAATGTAAATAAAATGGTGATGCAACACACAGTATTTGATTTGAATTAAGTTAACTTACATCAGTAGAAGGTCATTCATTCTAACCTGATCGTGCATGTAACGCAGCATGAAGTCGAGCAGGAAGGACTTCCCCTTGCGGAAGGCACCGGCAACAGACACCACAACCACGTTGAGATCCTTCACATGTTCCTGCATCAGGATTTTTTCCAACGCAGTGGCATCTAACTCAAACTTATGATCATCCTCTTTCGCAACAACGATTTGGATGGGTCGAGCCCCCTCAGGGACTGGGTCCTCCTCCGGGTCCAGCTCTTCTGCTACAGCACACGGTGCAACTCCGTTAGTATCAGAACTAAAGTCCTCCAGTGAGCTCAACGCCTCCACGGGGCGGCACAGCGGGACGTCTTCCACACCGGTCATATCTGAAGGGGAAAAACAGGGTTTATTAGCATTAACCGAAACTTTTCAAACAATGAGTTCACTGAAATAAAGCAACTTATTTATTTTTATTTTATTTCAGCTTTATTTAACCAGGTAAGTTAATTATTCACAGTAACAACCTGGCAGGAGAGGTAATATCTCATGAGCAACATGCAAACTTGTATTACAATACATGATTATAAATTAATAAATATTATTAAAAAAATTATAAACTATATATAATGATAAAATAAAATAGTAAACAAAAGCTTAGAAAATGAGATGGGAAAGTTGAGGCACTAAAATTAGTAAATTAAATAAATTCAACTGAACTAAAAAGCATTAGTCTAAACTAAATAAGTAAGTAGACATGCATTACACAATTAAATTAATTAAATTAAAAACTGAAAATATAAACATAAAACCTAAACAAAATATAAATTATACTAAAATAAAAACTTTTATATTTAAATGTTATTTTAGACATTTTAAACCGATGAGTTTAAGGCAAAGATTGGCACAATCTCCTTATTGTTGTGCAATGCCCAAAAAAAGCATGGTTGTGAAAAATGCATATATTGAAACAAGAGTTCTTTTTGTCAGACACAGGTTTTGTGATATTTGGAGCTTTGCTTTTCAGCACTTCACTAGCAGCTCATTACTGCGGTCACTATCTATTCCAGGACTGTGGGTCTCTGTTTTAACCCCATGCACTTTATCCATGAGCTGTGATAAGCCTGGATCCCTTCTGCCACAGGGCTAAATTTGGTAATTTTTGTCCTCGGGTTAAGACACATGTAACACAAAACAAATACCCTCTCTCCCCGTCTCCTCAGGCTCACAGCCAGTCGAGCAGAGCTGCTGGAACAGAGTCAAGCAGTGTCAGTGTGAGCAAACACACACCAAGGACACACTGGAGAAGGGACAGTCCATTCAGAACTGCTGTGCCACACTCATATTGGCCAGACCAAATAATCGGCGAATACTCAGTTTAAATATAAATTAGAAATGGCTCTTAGTGGCTCTGTTCACACACACACACTTGGGAATCCCTGCTTTACATGAACAAACATTAGTAAACAAGAAAACATGACTGAAGACATCCTGGTTTCAAATGTTTTTGTCCAGACGTCCAATATTATTAATAAGTGAAGATCAATAGATATTATGAAGGCAGTATTTCACAGCTATGCATCACAGTGTTTAGCAATCTGCATAATTATTAGTATCAGGTACATAAGGGGTAGATTCCTGTAGACAGAAAATCTTATTAAAAAAAAATTTTAAATTCCAAAAAATAATTTATTATATAATAAATTATATATATAAGCAATATTTGTGTGTATATGTGTGTGTGTGTATATATATATATATATATATATACACACACACAATTTTTATTTTATATACACATATATATATATATATATATATATATAAAATAAAATAAAAGATAATAAATGGCTACTGTATGAATAATATGAAATCCATAAAAGTAACTGTAATCGTATTATGAGATTTTTATTATAGATTTTTAAATACGTTATCCTCCACAAGTGTTTATTTTTTATTATGTAATCCAGATTTTGAATAATCAGTTTGCTACTACTCAGAAATGCATATATACATTCATATTAAATTTATTAAACAAAATTATGATATACTAACAGGCACTAACGCCATCTAACACACGACCTGCATATATCTTATCAGTTCATAAACTGACTGATATAATTGCAGAGATAAGAGGTAACTTAATATAATCGCCCTGCGCTCTTCAACATAACCACATGTTTTACTGGACAGAACAGCCTAGCCCTAAGTAAAAGTAAATTTACATGGCAAATTACCCTGGTAGGTTCTGAGACTAAACACACAGGCGTACAGGACATCCACCACCCTAAAGCTTAAGAGAGCACACACGAAGCTCAACTCATTTTAGTTGAACGCAGAAAGCAAACTTTCATTGATCTTTGAAGACCAGACCCCGCGCGCGCGCGCGCGAGAGAGAGAGAGCGAACTCGTCAATCACAAAGCAGCTGGCGAATTTAGTTAAATACTTAAATTAGCCTGGTTTTTACAACTCACAAACTACCATAACATGGAGTTTAATGCAAAACGCACGCTGATCGACTATGACAAAGCAGTAAAATAAGAAAGCCTGGCTCCAAAGTTTGCAAGGTTGCAAATTAAGCCATCTAATAATAGCAAGCATAAAAATAACTTAAGAACTCACCGAGAACACTGCCGTTTACCAATAAACATGCGCTAAGAGTGTGTGTATAACGCATAAAACCGTTATGGTGTAAATGACAGGTATCTCTCAGAAGCGCGTCTCACGAGGCTTTCAACGCCAGCGACGCAAATCAACAAGCGCTCAATGTCTGGCAAACTCTGCGTTTCAGCTCTCACTACACGAGGAGATCCGCTTTCTGGCGTGGATCGGTTCACACCTGGTCAAATTTGACCGTGGCCAGATATAACACGAGCTCAAGTCCCATTTTTTAACTTTTAACCGGTCGCTAAAACACAGACGACCGCAGACTAACAAACAGGCACCCGGAAAACAACATGAGTTTGTGAAGAACGACTTTCAGATTATACACGATATGAAATAAAGCTGTCACCTTCAGCAGAGTTGTGGCATTTAACGTTACGGTTCGTGACTGAGAAATGCCGATTCCTCGGTCCGCTGTCTTCCGCCATCTTGGTTCTGTTCAAACTTTGCTGTGACGTCGTCGGCCCCAGTTTCCCTCATGCTGTACATATCAACTCAACGCAGTCATTCAGAGATGTTTGGGAAACAAAGACGGGTTTGTCCGTTTGGATTACAAAATAAAACGAGACGTATGTCACTCAGTCAGTTTGTGGCACTGATAAAGTGAAAATTTAAGCCACTCAGCAATATGTAATACAATATACTAGAATCTGATTAGGATATCATCATAGGCTTGTATTAAACAGCAGCAGCTGTGTCTACTGCAGTGTTGAAAAAAGTTACTTTTAAAAATAACGTATTACAATATTGCGTTACTCTAACTAATTACTTTGTTACTCTTTATGGAAAGTAATTTGTTACGTTACTTTCGCGTTACTTTTTGAATATTGCCAGAACTTGAGTGCTTGTTTTTAATATAAGAAGTTCTATTTATTGCAAATGTAAAAGCACACCAAAAAGTGTCACGAATAAACCTCAGGCTGAAGAAAAAGTTAATTTACATTTGTAAAGTAAAATACAGGAGAAAGTTTAATACTCTTCAGCAAAAAACAAAACAAAACAATAAAGCACAGTAATTTTTGCTTGTAAGTATAATTGAACTCGATCATCAAAAGTCAGCAGTGGTTAATAAAATGAGATTGGATACATTTGTGTAATTTATTATTGCAGGTTTGCGTCATATTCTGAGTTTTCTTTTAATTCATTTTAATGAATACTAAATCTGTTTTGTGATTGAGATGAATTAATGCACATTCACATTTAGTCTTGTACTAAACTGTATTCACACAACGCAACGCACACAGTGCCTCTGTATTTCTGCCAACATGTCAGGCAATAAATAAGAAAACAAAGTAACTGACATTACTTACATGAAAAAGTAACTCTGTTATATTACTCTAGAATTAAAAAGTAATGCATTACTTTACTAGTTACTTGTAGTAAAAAAAAAAAAGTAATATTATTACGTAACTCGCGTTACTTGTAATGTGTTACCCCCGACACTGCATGGTCTACTGCAAAACAAAAGCAGCTAAAAAGGTCTTGTTGACTAAATTTATTTTTAACATTTAGAAAGAAAACTAATTTTATTAGGATGATCAGATCTCTTCATCTTAAAACAGAATGCTGTTTGGATCTCTTTGGAGAAAACTGCCTTAATGTTCGAGTTCAAAAAAGGTAACAATATTTATGCCATATTTATGCTATAATGCGATTTTTCCCTGAGAAACGAAACTGCAGGAAACAAAAGATGTGTGAAGATTTAAAGGAGCAGCTCTCAGAGGCACAGCATATCTAGGACTGGTCTATTTTTAGACTGACACGTTTAAAATCCATCTGCATATGTTGCCTGTTTTATAACTCTCCAGGTCAGAATGTCACAGAAGAATTCTTTAGCGAAAATAAATAAATGATGAACGCATAGAAATTCAAGAGGAAATGAATTCAAAGCTGTCAGCAAATAACACTGTGGAACAGATTAAATGTATGGTAATTGCATTGCAATAATTATTGATAAATAATTAAAATCTTATTATTGTATTGTAGTTATTTATTATAATTAGTATGCCAGATCAATACTGTACAATAGTGTTGCAATCTAGACCAGTGCTACAAAACAAAAGATGTTATGTTGGAATTATTTTATAGGGAAAAAAGCAAGATTGTTTTGCAGTATCTGTTTTTATTCGTGCAAAATGTTATTAAATATTTTAGTAATTTGTTAGCTGAGTGTATGTTGACATAACATCTAAATATGAGTCATAAATGTAGGCTTATATCACTAAATCAGAGCAGCAGGAGCACATTTATGCGCAGTACTACTCCATTCCAGATGGTAGCACCAACAAACTATTTACTTGCTCGAGAGAAGGGCTTCTGAAATAGTGGGCGGTGCTTTGTAGTTTATTTACTCAGTGTGTAGTCGTTTGTGTTGCCGTGTTGTAACTTGTTTTTAATGGTGGGCTTGTGAACGGTTGTTTAGAGAATGACGGAAGTGTGTAAAGAGGTGAGCGGTCCGGCGGAGAGATGGAGCCTGCGCTCCGGCGCTGTCAGTGTGGAGATACTCTCTCTGGGAGGCGTGATCCAGTCCATCAGGACACCCGACCAGCGTGGACAAAGCGCGGATATAGTGTTAGGATACGATTATGCAGAAGGCAAGTTTCACTGCATGGGAAATCAGAGCTGGAAAGAGTTTAATTATTGTGCATAGCAGGTGTTTGCGCCTGATGTGTTGACACTTGGAGTGATGTCTCGTGATCTGTCCAACAACTTCCTGCAAGATGCGGCCACTCAGTAACTTACAGAGAAATTTCAAGAATCAATAGTTTTCTCAAAATGCATCCAGTTGGTGAAACGTTTCAGTAAGCTATGTAGTCAAGACAAAAAAGTCTGCTTAATGCCAATCTAAGTTGCAGATTTCACCTTCATTATAAATCTCTACTTTTTTTCCTGAATCAAGGATTTCATACTTCTTTTAAGTCTAAAAAGCAACTTCTAAGTAATACAGTTTAAATACAAATTTGACTTAATAACTAGCAAACTAAATGCAAAAAGTGTGTGGTTATATTCTTTAATTACATTTAATTTGTTTTAAAAAGATAGTCTGAGTCACTCAGCAACATGTAATGCAGAATAGTCATCAGAATCTGGTTATGCATCATATATTAAATAGCATCTGTGCCAACAATAGAAATGCTGCTGGGAAATAAGTTCTAATTGTTGAACAATTTGTGAATGTTGTTGTGGTCAAAGGTTGTAAGGCACTGTTGTAATCAGCTGAGCAGGCATGGTTATGTCACTGCTTGACTAGACCTAACTATATGGTATTGAATGAAAAACATGCTTAATTCCCTTTATTTCACTCCAGGATATCTCTCAAACCCTCGCTACTTTGGAGCTGTGATAGGCCGGGTTGCAAACCGCATTGCCAAGGGCCGTTTTGTGGTAGATGAGAAGGAATATAAACTGGCTGCAAACAATGGACCCAATGCTCTGCATGGAGGACTGAAGGGCTTTGACAAGGTACATTTGAAATGAAAACCATCTCTATTCCTTTTCTCCCAAACAAGCTTTCATATGTTGTCAGTCAGACATCAATTCATAATGGAGGTTTATGTGTTGTAGGCCGTGTGGACCGCAGAGGCGGTGGATAACGGGGTAAAGCTGAGTCACAGCAGTCCAGATGGTGACGAGGGTTATCCTGGGAACCTAAAGGCCTCTGTCACATACAGGCTGGAGAAGAACACACTGAGTGTGCTGTACCATGCACAGACGGACCGTACTACACCCATCAACCTCACCAACCATTCATACTTCAACCTGGCTGGACAGGTACGGCCACAAGCACACAGTTTATAAACTCCGTCTTACACTACAAGTCTTTTGCGGATAGGTGTATTCCTGCTCTTAATAAATGTTTTTTCTCCAGGGGACACCAGATATTTACGACCATGAGGTGACCATCTCAGCAGAGTCGTACCTCCCTGTGGATGATAGTATGATCCCCACAGGTATTTTTATCACATTATTTTAGAATATTAAATCTTTTAAATGTCTTTAACTAGTAACTTTCATACATGGGCGGTGAGGTTTCTTAAAATGACCCTATTATGGTTTAACAAAGGTTGATATTTTTGGTTTTGGGATTTCCAAACAACAGGTTGACCTGCATGCAAGGTAAAAAAACGCTTGTATTTTTCTATAATATGCATTTATTTTTTTTACCTTTAATGTCTTAAATGATTGGTTTAATTAATTTCTCCAAGCCCGTCCAGTGATTGGTTGATTTGTGAGCTTTTAAAACTTTAAAAGCGGCACCCAGTGGCAAATAATTAATTTGCATTTTCATGCAGACCGATGCAAAAAGAGTGGAGCAATATGCAAACATGACACAACTTGGGACTTGTTTTAAAAATGATTCAGAGTCGACTCTTTCTTTTAATTGACAATAACTTTACACAGATTTAAAAGTTTGTAGGGAGTTTTCATTCACGTAGGGCTGTGGTACACACTGTATTAAAAAAGTAATTTAAAGTGGCACTTTAACTATGTACAGGGGAGGTGAAACCTGTGGAGAAGACCCTGTTTGACCTGAGAAAGCCTGTCCTTCTGGGCTCTAGACTGAAAGAGCTGCCTGGTCCAGGCTTTGATCACAATTTCTGTCTGTGCACACCTGGTGATCCGCCACTGGAGAGAAAATGTGCTCGGTAACCTTTCAGTTGGATTATTGACCCCGCGTGATTACTCTATATGTGCTTTAATCTTACTGCACATGTTGGTCTGTGCAGAGTGGTGCATCCTGGGACAGGCCGTGTTCTGGAGGTCAGCACTACACAGCCTGGGGTCCAGTTCTACACGTCCAACTTCCTGGATGGGACACTGAAAGGAAAAGGTGGAGCTGCTTACTCCAAACACAGTGCCTTCTGTTTAGAGACCCAAAACTGGCCAGATGCTGTTAACCAGGTAAATTAATTAAAAGTACATTTTTATTCAGTGAGGAGAAATTGTAAAATGTACAATATTCAAAAGTTTGAGGTCATTAAGGTATTATTTTGTTGGGATGCACTAAAGTGGCCAAAGTTAACAGTAGAGATGTTCTGATTAACTTTCTATTAATCAGAAAATCCTGAAAATGGTTTAACGGCTCCAACAGAACTATTAAGCAGCACAGCTGTTTTCTACATGGATAAGAAATATTTCATGAGTAAATCTGAATGATTTCTGAAGGATCATGTGACACTGAAGACTGGAGGAATGATGCTGAAAATTTCCATCAAAGGAATAAATTACAGTTTAAAATGCATTGAAATAAAAAAACAGGCCTTTTAAATTGTAATATTTAAATCTTACAGTATCTTTCTATATAAAGAAATGGAGCCTTTGTATGCATAAGAGACGTACATTAAAAGCATTAAAAATCTTAAAACCCCAAACTTTTGAACTGTACTATACATTATATATATATATATAATATACATATATTATGATGTGATGTTTCTGAACGAATGTTTTTCTTCTCAGCCTCATTTTCCTGATGCTCTGCTGAGGCCAGGAGAGACGTACACACACACAACACGCTTCACATTCTCAGTGCTCTGAAATCAAAACAGCATGTGAGGTTTATGTTTACAACAGTACATCTTTTCTACATGACCAATACCATGTACCATGATGCTGTATTTCTATAATTCAATCATGTTTTAGTAGTGGATATTTGTTCCACCTACCATAAATCCTACTCTAACACAATTACTAAAGTTAAAATTAGCATTACAGTTTGCTTGTAATTCTACATTTTAATGTCATCTAATAGAAACAAAGGCAGTAATTGGTTTACAAAATATATATTTTGTAGAAAAGAATGGCGTTATCCAATAAAAATGCAGTTATGTAATGAGACAACATTTTTAAAATTGTTATTGTAATCTCAATTATTTGGTAAATAATACAGCCAAATATCAATACATTTTTAACCCAGTTCGTTTATTTTTAAATACACTTCATATTGCATCCTTTGGCTTTTATAGTAGTCCCACATTATAATAAAAGCCAATATTTCCAAACACAAAAACAGTGTGTTTTACAGTTTGACACAGTTCACACTCACAAATAACTCATGCCATACATTCAAGATTCATGCACATATTTGTTTCTGTAATATTGAATTAAAGCAGTCCAATATGGACTGTCGGATTTAGGTTTGTGTGAAATCACACAGCGCCAATGTAAATGTTCTGCATGTAAAAGAAAATGAAAACGTTTCAAGTGCCTCCCCAAATCAACTGCTGACATGTTATAAGGCTGTTTTCGGGTGAATATCCTGCTGTGTGAAAAACGACTGTGTGCTACTGTGTGGAGATGAGGGACACTATGGTGTGTATGATGCGAGATCCTCGAGGACAGCTGATCAGGTCCATACTGGGATTTCTGATCTTCTCCTCTAAGAGCTGATCCAGCTCCCAGCGCAGCTCTTTCACCAGCTCGGCCACCTGCACAAACACAGTCAGAAATCAAACACTGCCATAGCATGATATAATATTCTAGTGCAAGTCTCTGTCACCTCATGAGACGCAGCGGCAAATCTGATCCAGCCGTCGTCCAGAGAGATGATGAACTGTCCACGCTGCAGCTCTACACTCACTTTCCCGCCACCGAACAGCACCATGGGATACACACACACCATGCTACAGTCACGAATGAACACTCGACTCGTCTTCACTTTCTCATGGTACACCAGGTATGGGCTGTCATAGTGCCGCACCTACACAGAGTGAAAGTTGATATATAAACAGAGGGCGGGGTGTTAGGTTAATTATAGTCTAACCTAATGTTAGTGTGATGTGTTAACGCACATGATAAATTAATAGTCTTTTTAGGCAAGTAGGTGTCATGTCATGAAATGTTTTTAATATGATGGAAAATGTTAGCCTGGCTTTTGCGACTTTTAAGCTCATAGGAGCTTAGTCTGGCCAAGCTACCTTACTACCCGCCTTCTGGGAGGCGGGCTTAACCTGCGTCCAT
>JAUCNO010001053.1:11385287-11404113 GCA_032353835.1 Enteromius viviparus
GTTACTCTAACACTATTTAGAGCAGGACCATATGTGCTCTGAGCAGTGTTGATTTAACACTGGGGATTTTACTGTGTACCTTCCGACAGTGTCTCCGCTTGTGAAAGATTGTCCTTCTGGCGTTTGCCTGCCACAGTGATGTACTTGTCCGTTTTCTTGCAAATTATGCACAAAGCAGGAAGTATAGGACCCGAACAAGCTATTGGCAGTCCAGTACTGGACCTAAGTTTTTTTGTTGGGCAATACGTTTGACGAAATACTATTTCTGATGACACAGACTGGTCTGTGTTATGATCGTCACCAGCTTCAGGGCGCCGTAAAACTCGTTTCTCGGCCGCATCCAAGCGCTTTTTGTCAATAAAACGCCGGTAGCAAGTGGAGTGAAACCCTGCGTCTCCGGGCACATGGTCAAACTCAATTTCTAGACAATGTTTGTATGTTTCTGCTATTTTCTGACTCTCACCCTGCAAGTCAAGCCACCGTTTAAGGAAGTTTCTAAATGTATCCCAGCGTGTGCGTGTAAAATCCTTTGTTTCTTCTTTTTTTATGGACGTGAGATGCATATAGCATTGTTTATAAACCCTTTTACTGACTTTTGGTGGAGGTCTGACAATAATTTCATCCTCTTCGCTACTCGAAAGTGACGACAAGGGCGCTGCCATCTTTGACCATGTTTACATGTCGTTCCGACGTTATGCCATCTCATTGGTCTAGCGGCAAGCACGTGACGCGAAGCCGCATCTCGCGCCTTTAAAAAATGAATACGCGAGGATGGGACTATTGCCAACTTTATACACTTGTAAAAAAAAAAACTGCTGGATTATACATGGAGAACTTTTATTTTTTCATTCTATACCAATTGATCCTTTTATTGGAATAAAAAGAATGTAGTGCCCCATATATGGGAACGGAATGAAACGAAAAGCTGCTTCACCTTACGGCCTATCTGTAGCGACAAACACAGACCGCAAAGAATGATGGGCACGCCTGGGCTGATGGGAATTGTAGTTTGCTCCATTCGCCTGAGTCTTCTCCCCAGACTTGTCTTCTGCCATTTTAGAGAGTATCGCAACACACCACATACGCAAGCTTTAACGTATTCGACATAATCAGTCTTGTTTACATCCAGGGGAAAGCACACACATGTAATCTGCGGCTGTTTACACCTAGAGGAAAGTGCACGCATCTGTTGTGATGAGCTGAAGATAATGAGGAAATGACATCGCTTCCTTTGACAAGTGCATTTCAAATGACTAAATAATGACACACACGTGCTCTGATCACTACAAAGTCTCCACTAACAAGGGGATAAAGATGATCACTGATGTAGAAAATGCCTGTGAACTGTTCAGTACATGATCCAGGTATCATTACACTCCTAGCATCATGTATGAAAGAGCAGATGTGTGTGTGTGTGTGTGTCGCTTTATAGCTCACCATTCACCCTAGAGGAAGGCTGCATGCTGAACTCTCTGTAGTTACAGCACTCTTCTCTAAAGTGCTTTGTCGCCTGATTCCCCGAATACTGGGTCTTCCTGTGCTGGTGGTCCACGTCTCCATTAGGGGCCATGCCTTTGTCTAGATATAAATACATTTGATATTGGTTTGGTCTACAATGCAGATGCTAGACATTGATTATTGGTGGGTGCTGAAGTGTTCTTTTAGCATGATTTAGTGGAGATTTTTCATCAGGAAGTAATCCTAATGACGTTTTTATAGTGCAATACCTGACAAAGCGCTGGTGCTGAGTGATTTTCGGTCCATGACGGCACAGCTCTCGTTCCGAAGTCTCTTCCAGATCATGTTTTGGGATTTCGAGGGGGCTGGGTCATTCTAAAACATACAGAGAGCATGCAGTGATATCACCCAACAATCAAAACTATAATTACAAAGGGTTTCAAATGTTTGGATATGCTTTTTATACATTTTATAGAGAGGTTTATGAGTAAATGCTTGAGTTTAGCAGGTAAACTTAAATTTATTTGTTTGAGTCAGACTTGATAATGAAGGAAAGGCAACCAACAAAATCCCAGAATATCTTTAAAGCTAAAGCTTTTATTTGTTTTAAAAGTTCACATATTTAATTATAATTCTAAACATTGGTACTGATAATAAAAAAATATTGCTAATAAATAAGTATTAAAACTTACGCAAAACTTTTGACTTAAAAAGACTTGAGCAAACCATGTCTTTTTATTTATTTAAAATGTTAATTCATTATTTTTAGGGACAGTTAGCCATCATTTTTAATTTCTCTCTCTGTCTCTCTTTTACCTGTTGCACTTTAATAAAAATATTACTGTAATATTACTTCCTTCACAAACTTTTTACCATTAGGCTGGTAAGAATATTTCTAAGGGTAAAAATTTAAAGACGGTAAATATGCCCAAAAAATAAAATAAAATAAAATAATTTAAACAAACCCTCCCAGTTTTCTTTTGAAGCACAATTAATCATTATTTATTAATGCTTAAATGAATAATTTATTGCATTATACACTACTGACCAAGCTAAGTATTTTTTTTTTTTGATAGTGTCTTAAGCTCTCCAAGGCTGCATTTATTTGTTTAAAAATACAATAAATGCAGCAATACTAAAAAAACATTCTTACAATTGAAATAATGTTGTCTAGTTTAATATATTTTAAAACTTAACTATTTATGTAATGCAAAGCTGTATTTTCAGCATCATTACTCCAGTCTCTCTGTCACATGATCCTTCAGAAATAACTGTAATACTAAAAACAGTGAACAGTCAAATAAGAACAAACCATTGTCATCTGTGTGAATGAGCGCTTGAAACTGTTGAGAGTTATATCTCTGTAGTTTTGCACAAAGTTCTCCATGGGCCTGTGAAACAAATACAGAAGTCATTCAGTGCAAATCTAAAGACAGCAGCATGCCAAGTGTTATTTTATAAGACTGAACCAAGAGAGACACCCTGCATGCAAAATCACCTTTGCAAATAAGATGGCATTCGATTTGCTGGCACAGTTTGGCAAGAGCGCTTTGCAGCTAAAGGATCCATCATTCCAGCCTTACTGGGTAAGGGAGGGTCAGGCGGCCACTGCAGGTTCTGGCGGCCTCCCATAGAGGACAGCGGGGTGTTGGCCGGGTCGTGGTAGGGAGGCATCTGCATAGGGCCCCTGCTGTAGGGCACAGACTGCCATGACTCCAGAGAGCCTCCGCTGATGCTCTGCTTGTCCCGTCCTGAGCTCATGTTAGGCTGGAAGTGGGCGGCTGAAGGGGAACTCAAGGGCTGGAAGAGGCTGGTGATGTTGCTGAAGCTCTGCTGATTGGTTCCCAGGGCCCCGATCTCGGATGATGGCTCCTCCTGGCAGATAGGATTAAGCTGGAAGTCCTCACCATCCATGGGGATGTAGGGAGCCAGAGTCTCCAGGTCCAGATCACTCAGGTCAGTCTGGAAGGTTACAGGGAGAGGTCAAAGGTCAGCAGGACTGGATTCTAAGTCTTTTTCATAATTGTTAAGGATTAAAACTAGATTTGGATAAGATAAAAGACCTTCAAAATAGTTTTTTTTCTTTCATAAATTAAAAAGGTTCTGTTTTTGGAAAAAAAAAAAAAATATTGTATTTTTTTGTTTTATTAAAAAAACACAACAACATTTGTTTCAACAATCAAAAAAACAAACAAAAAACAAAACATAACACGTACATTTAAAAGTAAAAAAAAAAAAAAAGCACAAAACCTTTAACTTTTAAACATGTTTACTTTTAAATATAAATATATATTTGTAATATTTTAAAATATGTTAGAAAGAAATATTCCCTGTCATATTTCAGATTTCTTAGAGGTTGTAAGCAGTTATAAACTGTATATATTAAAAAGTGCTACATAATTCATTATTAATGCATTAATAATATTACAGTTTGAATGTGTTAACCTCTTGGTTGCATAGAGTCTTTGTCTCCTGCGAGTCCAAGGAAAACAGTTTCTCGGTCAGCTCCACCTTCAGGTCACTGTCCACTGAGGTGTAGTAATCTCCAGGACTGCTTGGCTGTTCAATATATAACACTCAATAATCACTTACTGTGATGGTACACTACAAGTGTGGTGATGAGAAGATGCAGTATTTGTGTTTACCGTGGAGCAGCTGCTCAGGCTGGGAGTTGTACTGCTGGCCGGCGGACCCTGAGGCACAGAGAAAGCGGCGGCCATCTTGGCCATGTCTCCAGCGAAGCTCGTTTTGTGACCATCATTAACAGAGTGAGAGACAGCAGGAGTGACAGAAGACACTTTGCTGTACATCGGGTGCTTCTCATACTGAGGGTTACCTGAAAGAAATATTTGTAGGTGTTGAATAAAACAGAGATGTTTTCTGATTAATTAGCCATTTTTATTTGGCCATGTGGATATGATGCTGTCAGTCTGACTTATTAAAGTTGGTTCTGCGTTCTACATTACTATATATATAGTGTCTATATGTATATATACAGTGAGAAATAATATATAATAACTGATAGTAACTAACTAATATCCTTTACCTTAAACATCTGAATGATAGTGTATACGGCTATACATACGTATATACTAACATTCATCAATCAGGTCAGTCAGATTTAAAGGCTTTATTCATTTGTTTAAAAAATACAAGAAAAACTAATATTGTTAAATTCTTTCTATATGAATACATACAAAGTTGTATACATCCAAAATTATTAGAATATGTAGATTTGAAGCTCACGTCTTATTTACGTCTCATTTGCTTTTTCCATCCTAGATATCAGGACAAGCCATTGGAACACCTGCATTAGCCCAAAACTACCAAAAAAGCCATTTCTCACCAAAGTCGAGAGAGATGATGGTGTCACCAGGTGTAGGTGCGAGCTGGGTGAGATCCTCAGGCTCCTCTTTGAGTTTGGTGAAGAGCACTTCTCCTGGCTCGCTGCCCAGGCCTCCTTTGCTTGGACTGAAGAAACGGTTCAAGTGCTGAGGCTTGAACAGAGACTCAGTCTGGTCCATAGAGAAGATCATAGACTTCTCCTCAACATCGCTAAGAAAAGAGAGTCTGATGAGTACGACTGAGAGCTGTATACACACAACACTGCAGTAAAGTTGAAAGTAGATGTGCATAGCTGTGTTCGCATTCATTAGTTTCCCCCAGTGTTGATATGGTAATTTTTAAAGTGCCATTTACAGAATATATAGCTTTTATTTTATAGCTATATAAGCCTAGAGGAAAGTGCAGTGGAGTAATTAAAGACAGAATTTTCATTTTTGTATGATCAAACCCTTTAATATTGTATGGAACTAAGAAGAAAATCCAAGGAAAACAATGGCCTTGAAATTAAATGGGTTAAATGCACAAAAAACACATATGGCACACTATACTTGGCCACAAGGCACTTTTTTTCTCTTCATTATTCTGATAATTTATTATTATTATTATTTTAAATAAAAAATCTAAATGATTAACAGTGCAGAATTATTTTCACTCGCTACTTTGTGTTTCCAGTCTTTATGCATCAAAAGTATTGGTACCCTTTATAAATATGAACAATGTTACTCTGAAGCTAACCTGCCTCCTTAAACCCCAATTTAGTCCTGAAGTAGTCTTTCTCCAGGAAATCAGCCTGTTAAAATCTGGAATACACCAAGTCTTATACAAGTCTTAAATACACCAGGATTATTTTAAACCATGACTAAGAAAAGGCCATTTTAGTCTAGGATTAGGCTTAATCTCTGTCCAGGAAAAAGGGGAATGAGCCTAATATTATCTTGACTATAGACAAAGACATCTGCTATCGTTAATATCTCTGACTATCGTTGATACATAATACTATCATCTATCGGCACATCCCTATTTCCCCCTTTGAGTCCCACAGAAAGAATAGCAGCATAAATGGTTCAGAACAACTGCATTTTTGGATGAACTATCCCTTTAAATTGTATTTCTTGTCTATAATCGGATTACAAGCGTCGATGAGCAGAGCACAGAAATATCCAGACTGCAGATGCAGTACAAACATCACATCATAAGCTTTGTCACCTTTCATTTTTTTTGCCTTACCTCAGCACGTAGTTCACGCACACAATGCACTGGGGCTGGGAGTTGCGGCTGTTGTAGATGACGGTACCCTGGGTCTCCACCCACACATAGCCCCCACTCTTAGCCAACATCCTGTACTGACCGCTCACCGCCTGGCCCTTAGTGCACACTAGTGAGGGAAGAAGAGGAAAATAGCGTCTTGAGAACACATGCGTTTACTAAAATCGACTGACATTTTGATTTAAAGCCTACTCCAAATGTTTTCTCAGCCATTAGACATGTTGTTTTGATGATCTTTAAGAGGGTCTTGGGTAGCTATAACATAAACCGGGACAGACAGCCGGACTCATCAAGGGAAAGCGAACATAAGCAACAGGACAAACAGAGAGACGCAGACAATGAGGGATTGCTGATCTAAGTTTTGACAGTCTGTCTCCATGGCACGTTCGCCCTGGACTCTGTCCAGATCTGCCGTGGGAAAGCATTGGTTTCGGGTCAGGCGGTTCATGCATGCGCTGCTCTGCAGGACGGCCACGCTGCTCTGCAGGACGGCCACGCTGCTGGAGAAAGCCTTGCCTCTTTATACGAGCGGCCAGAAAGGAAGTCTTATAGAAAGATGCAGGTTATAAGACGAGGCCAGGGTCCCTGTGTCAGAAAGCTTGGTCCTTCTAAAGTCCTCCGAAAATATCACAAAATCATTTAAATAAATCATCTGCATGTAATTCTTCCCACTAGTCTACAGTGAAATGTTTTCTCATTCTTACGTGTGGTTTTATAAAAAAATAGCGGAAATATATTTTTATGCATTTCAATTAAACTCAAATCAAACTGCAGGTTTTTTTTGACTAGGTTAAAAATTAACTTAAAAAAAAAAACAAACAAGCAAAAAAAAAAACAGCTAACATAAATATGAAAAAAACCCTCATACATATATATATATATATATATATATATGTACACACACACACAATAAAAACAGATATATTGTACAATACTATTATTATTTAAAATAACTGACTTCTATTTTAAAATATTTTTAAATTACATTTATTTCTGAAAGAATTGTTTCACATGATCTTTAAAAAAAAAATAAAAAAAATGTGCTGATTTGTAGATTAATAAACTTTATTATTACTATAATAAAATTTTAAAATCACTGCTGTTCAAAAGGTGGGTCTGTATCGTGTTTTTGAAGGAAGCGTCTTATGCTTGTTAATGCTAAATTTATTTGACAGTAAAAATTGCAATATTTTTAGAATTTAAAGGAATGGTCTTGTATTTGAATATATTTTAAAATTAAATTTATTCCTGTGATGCAATGCTGAATTTTCAGCATCATTGCTCCAATCTTCAGTGTTACATAATCCTTTAGAAATCATTCTAATATGATGATTTGCTTATGAACCATGTTACATTTTACTGAGCATTCTTTGAGAATCATATAAATATCAGCATTTATCTGAAATATAATTTTAATTTTGAACACAATAAATCTTTACCATCACTTCTGATCAATTTAATGCTTCTTCCCAAATAAAAGAATCCACAAATGTTGAACGGTACTGTACATCCTGAACTGACTGGAGCTAAATAATGACACCATTGTCTTTCAGAGCTGCTTTACAGCAGAATATGAATTGTCTCCGCAGTTGAGTTTCCATAAATGATTCTGCCGTTTTTCCTGTTTACGTCTGTGAAGCTGCTTTGACACAGTCTGTATTGTATAAAGCACCATAGAAGTAAAAGTGACTTGACATGATTGTTATTTTAATTTATGAAGCTACTATTATGATATTTATAGATCATAATACTACTTTCATTTATGGTTGTTTCTTATCACGCAGAAAGAGTTGCTTCTTTGCTTTCATATATGACAAAAAACAATGCAGAAGAATACAATTTATGAGACTGAAGTATGGGAATGTTTTTTATGGCTGTTTGATAAATGATAGGAGCTTTTAGAAAAGTTTTAAAGCTGATCAGAAAAGAAAGAGACAAATAAGTCACTAGGCAGCTTCTCTCTCAATAAGCCTAATCCAGATCAACACTTTGTTTTCTTCTCTACACACTTTGAAAAGACTCTAATTACATGTTAACGTCACGGTGGACAAAAGCCACTCCACATCCAGCATCTGATTAGGAAGCAATCTGGGACACCTGGCCCCGGCTGAGGAGCACCGTAGCTGCGCTCTTATCTCCTCTGTCACCCCTAATGGGGTTCAAGATGTCCTAATGGCTGCTTCGCTCACCCTTAATAGAACCAATCCAATAAGGCTCTTTTGAATCGTATTCATAACTCAAACATGCATGTGAAATGCAATTAGTCTCAAATGCAATTTGACTCAGGGGGGCTGGTCTCAGTATATATATATATATATATATTGTTGTTTGCTGTGTGTGGACAGTCTGTGTTTATGGACATCAACAGATATTAGGTTATCTCTGCTTAGCAAAAAGACAGACAGATAAATGAAACCTAAAATGCAATTAGGTGCAGGCAATGTTGATGGTTTGAAAAAAATAAATAAATAAAACTTGAGAGGAGGCATTTAAATTAATACTGCAAAAGTTAAAAAGTTTGAGGTCAGTAAGATCTTTTAACCTTTTTAAAAGAAGCCTCTTATGCTTAAAAAGGCTGTATTTATTTTATATATATGTTACTTTTAATATTTTAATATTTATTTTTTGAATTTCCATACTGTTTTTATTTGAATATATTTTAAAATGAATTTTAGCATCATTACTCCCATCTTCAGGAATCCTTCTAATAGGCAGATTTACTGCTCAATACATATTTCATATTATTATTGATGTTGAAGACAAACAATGACAAATATTTTAAATGTAAATAGTTTGCTAAATCATAATAGTCTTTAAGTGCTATTTCTGATTGAATGCATCCCTACTGAATAAAAAGTACTAATTTCTAAACTCTATGATCCACAGCCGAAGTCATTTTTACAGAGTATCTAGAAACCTATTTCAGTAATATCTGCAATGAAACATTCATGCATCTTATTCTGATTAAACTGCTTTTCAACAAAAGGTTTAATTAGACAATGCACAATGAACAGGATTCAGGGTATTACGAGACCACTGGGAAAAGAGGTCATAGCTTTATGCATTCAGAAAGAAAGTGAGTGTGTGTGTGTGTGTGTGCACATATAGAAATGCAGCTGTGAAGTAGCAGATACGCATTTAAGGCTCTTTCTCAGAAGCTTTCTAACATCGCTCTCTAATCCTCTTCTCATGGCACTGTTTGATGCACACAATGGCAGGGCGATGAGTGTGTGTGTAGTGGGTAGCAGCAGTCATATGATTGTACATGTGGATGCGATTTTCGTTTCTTAAATATGGTCAATTAGTTCCCAATAACACATGCTGGAAGCATGTAAGAGTGTTTTTCTCATGAATGACACGTACAGTTCTGGTGGCTTTTGGTGACGCTGTCGGAGTCCAGAGCGTGATAAAACTCATATGCCGACCGGCCCAGGAGATCTTCAGGACTGTAACCCATCAACTCAGTAACTCTGGAAACAATGAGAGGCAAATAACATTTCAAACACACACACACACACAACTGCACAAAAGCTCTCAGCTATTTTCTTTGATCTGCACAAGCTTAGTATTTTTTAAGCCAATTTAATAATGATCCATTTCACGTGATTAGTTTGGCTGATATCAAGAACAGAGACCTCGTGTTTTCTGAGGGTGAATAATTTTAATTTATGGGACATAATATAACATTATATACATTTTATATATAGTGCCTTCAGGGGGTTAACTGCATGACAGTTAACTGAAAATATGATAAATAAAGATGGAAGAGTAAAATGACCAATTCATATTCTGAACAAAATTTGAAACTAATAACCACAAAGATGCCATTCTCCTCTATAAACGCTTTACTGTAATTAAATTAATTTCATAGTTGATGAATTGTACATTATACAATATAGAATAATTGTGATTGTGACTTTAAATAATAAATTAAACCCAATTATAAATACATACATACATATACATGTGTGTGTGTGTATTAATAAATTGCATTTACATTACATTTAATTAAATGTAATACTAAATTTAATAGATTTATTATAAATTAAATGCAAATAATAAAAGTCCTGTATTTTTGCAGAAAATATAACCATATATACAGGATTAATTTATTAACAATTATTATTTTTATTATATTTAATTATATATTACACTATAATTATATTTTATATATACACACACACACACTTTAGCATTTCCAAATACTGTGATAATCTGTTAAAGGCCTTTTTTATGTGTAATGGTTATGTGATTTTGTGTAATGAATATGACATGAGTTTTACTGAAAGTGTGTGTTTAGTGTATTGAGTTAGTCCTTGTACTGAAGTTACATAACAGCAGACAGCTGCAGATCACTGACTCTGTATGCAGGAGTGTGTGTGTGTTTGTGTGTGTCTGGAAGCCTCTGTTCATTAAAGAGACTTCTATTCACCAGTCATTGAACTAACCAACTCTGAGCTGATGAGGCACACACACACACACACACACACACACACACACACACACAGTATAGGAGCTGGGGTGGATCTGAGCCAATGGTAAAAACGTTACCTATCAAAAGACAGTGTGTGTGTGCACATGTTTTTTGACTGAGAAATGAGAAAAATCATTGCAAAAATTTAGAAAAACTGATCAAATGGCATATTGAAATACACAGAGGTTGTTTAATGAAGGCCTTGGACCTTATTTTAGATCTTTCCATAGACGCTCTATTCCAGAAATGAAATAATTATGATTTAGACCAATCTTCTCTGGATTTGTGTGAGCTGACATCACAATAATGACCATAATTATGGCT
Source organism: Enteromius viviparus (assembly GCA_032353835.1). Classification (NCBI taxonomy): domain Eukaryota; kingdom Metazoa; phylum Chordata; class Actinopteri; order Cypriniformes; family Cyprinidae; genus Enteromius; species Enteromius viviparus. The sequence continues at coordinate 11,396,155 of JAUCNO010001053.1, forward strand.
GGATGGGAGCTGGAATACATTAAATGACTCTACTTTTCTCTTATTTTTCAAGGTGACATTGTAGAAAGCAGGATGCACTTTCAAAAGCTACCAAGGACGGCATTTTAGCAATCACGACATCCATTAAACATGTCTCATCTGTTCTTTAATGTAATGTTTTTCCCTTTTGTTCCAGTTCCTCATGGCTTCAACCAAAGGCCAGCCATTATTCATGCATGCAGGTCAACGACACGATGAAACTAGATTTCTGATATCTATCATCAGTTCATTTGACATTAAAAACTTTATTACCTTAAAAAAAAAAGTGTCTGAAGCAGCTCTCACAAGTTTGCAATTATCATATGAATTTTATGTTTTACATTTACTGAGTATATTATTCAGACACTAATATGTTACGGCTGAATCTCTGGTGTTTATGAGTGCTGTATATTCTCTAAGTGCATAAGCAGGGAAGCAAGTTTAGCGAGTCTGGCGTGGAGATTATTGGGTGGAGACATTAATCACAGAAAACATGACGGTCAACACTTTGAACTGTGTAGAGAACAGGGACTTCTGTGTCAGAGGAGACAAGAGGAAATTTCGGTGAAAAAGTTTCGGTGTAAACGATGGTTTAATGATGCCACTGGAGTCACACATTTCCACTGGTCTGGGCCTGGAGTGTAAACCACATTTTTTCACTAAATTAAAAGTCATTTCAAGTAGTGCCCATTCACATACTGCATGCACCCTGCTGCTGCTGACCTTTATATTTTGGCTCATTTGCCAAAATTACTTTTCTTCCTACGTCCAGTGTAGTTATTGTTAACTCTAAGAACTCAATTTTTTTAATTGAAATAAAACTGAAATATACATAAAGAAATTAAATGAAAATCTTGTCTTTGACTGAAATGTATTTTGTATTTTAATTAGTCGCAAATTAAAATAACTAAAAATAAATGTAAATGTAAATCTAAATAATAAATATAAAAAATAAGTATTAAATAATAAGCAAATAAAAATGACTAAAGCACATGAACTATAAATTTAAATGTAAAGGTTAATGCAAAGTATTTATAAGTGCTATTGATTATTTAATATTTATAAAAAAAAAAAAAAAAAAATTCACACAAAGCAGGGATTTTAATTGAATAAAATATGGTAAACCTCATGTAAACTGAAAATATAATGGGGAACATTCTGTTAGAAGCTTTAAAATAAGCTTTAATTTTTTATTTTATATTATTTTTTATATTTTATTTTAATATTTTAAATTAATTTTTATATTTTTTTTGTATGCATTATTACTTTTTATTTTATATATATAAATAAATATATTTTATTACTATGACTATGAAGACTATCCTCTACAGTCCATGTGTAGTATCTCCCAACAGAATAATTATAACTCCTTTACTGCACGTTGACCCATAAATGTTGTTTTGTGAGTTTGTACCTGTCATCACAGTAAGTGAACTTCATGTCCATGCTGTGGCGGCTCAGGAAGGTCTTGCTGTCGAGCGGCGTGTCGATGTTTGATGGATGGGCGATGGGTTCACACATCATGACCACACAGGTGAGCGGAGGCTCTTTAAACCCACACAGCACTCGCGGGGGACATCCGTTACACACCTTCAGGTGTCCCGTACAGTGAAGCACCTGCAAGTACAACCGCACCTGTATGAGCCACACGAGCGACGTCTGACGCCCAGCCAGTGCTCATCACAAACACAACTTATTCACCTTCCAGCTCGCTGACTTCAGGTTAACGGTGCGCCCGCGATTTGTGACTGTGCACTTCATTCTCATGAAGAAATCCCTCTCTGTGCTCAGCTCCTTGCCCTTCTTTCCCAAGCCTGCATATTAACACAAACGTAAAGAGCGTTTCAGTTTAGACATGGGCCAAAAAAATTCCAGGAAAACATTCCTAGCATTCTCTTTCCGCGCAAACGGAAGCCTAAACTCAACACAAATATTTTTTCTTGGGTTATCAAATTCCAAAACATCTTACAGCACTTTTAGCTTTCGATATTATCGCTCTTATAAAAACAAATGTGTGAGCTAAAACCAAGCAGAATTACAAGATGAAGCAAAATATGACTGTTTGAACGCTTAATGCAAGTCTTGTTCTCAGAGAACAGTTCACCCTTAGACTTCCCTCATGTTTTGCAGAGAAGTGACAAGTGTTCCACAGACAAAAGAAAGTCATTCATTAGAGTCATTAAAATCAGTTTAATAAAATGTAATAAAATAAAATGAATTAAATTAAATTTTATTAAATTGCAATTTAATTAAATTCAATACATTTTTTTATTTGCTTTATTTATTCAGTTATATTGGTTTCATTTAAATGTTAGTCATCAAAAAGCAAAAAAAACTTAAAATATAATATAATATAATATAATATAATATAATATAATATAATATAATATAATATAATATAAATATATATATATTTTTTATATATATATCTTTTTTTTTGGGGGGGGGGGGTGGGTCCACTTTAATAATTTGATTTAACTTACAATAATCTGAAAGGATGTTTAAATAATTTAAATCATTAAACACATACAACTAACTAACAAATTATTTAAAAACATTACATTTTAAGAGCCCTCTGAAATCCTTTTTTGCCCCATCAATGGATTCAAGAATAAGAATTCAAAAATATCTAATGAATTGTATTTTATATATATTTCCTATTTTTTTCCAGTGGTCTTTTGTGTTCTAAAATTAATTTTTTGATTTATGATTTAATACAATTTATCACCAAAACTGGTTAGAAAACAAACATTACTATTTTAATTAAGGTTTGAAAATGCAATCAAATAAACATTAAAAGTAACGATTCCCGATTTTTCTCTGGGCTTTTCTCTGGCATTCTCATGCATGCTTTGTCTACATATAGCAGGATTTGAAGCTGGCGAAGCTGAATAAACAGAGGTGACATACCGGCTTTGAGGCTGAGGTTCTCGCGGATCTCCTCGTGGTCACAGGGGTGAGTGAAATCAAAGATGCTGTGCCCTGTGAGCTCCACCTGCACACAAACACAGACAGCTGCTGTCAAACAATCTGTGCTAATACTTTATTTCAAGGTGTCATAATACAGAATAATCATCTAATTAGGTACCTAGTAGTAGCTGTCGTGAAATCAAGTTTACTGATCATGTAACTAAGTTAGGGAGCGGACTGTAATTACGAGTTTCTAATTATGTAGATGTAACCGGCAGCTACTGTTACATATGTTACATATTTGTCATCCTGGAAGTGCACCGTGTATAAATTGATTGCCTCTCAAAAGAAAGAGCTGACTCTGAATCATTAAAATGAGTCATTTTTAAAATGAGTCCGAAGCAGTTTCATGTTGACGTAAAAATATTAGCATATTGCCCATCCACTTGTTGGTCTCTTCGTGTTGGTCTGAATGAAAATGCAAACTCGTTCTTTGCCACTAGGTGCTAAAGTCTAACAAACACTGCTTTAAATGAAATTACCATTTACAAATTACTGCAAATTCACAAAATGAATTGTTTGGAAGTCATCAAACAAACAACTAAAGGCAAAAGTAAATGCTTATTATAAGAAAGTGTTTATTGACTTTGCATGCATGTCAACCTGTTTTTTGGGACTCTCAAAACCAAAATATAAAGCTTTCATAACCCATAATAGCGGCAATTTTTAAAATGTTTACTTGGCAAGAATGCATTAAATTGATTAGAATTGACAATATAGACTTTTATATTGTTACAAAACATTCTATTTCTAATAAACGCTGCTTATTTAAACTTTGCGTTCTTCAGTTTTTTTTATTTACTTTATTAATGCAGCCTTGGTGGGCATAAAAGACTTATTATTATTTTTATTATTTTGTAAGTTTCTCATTTAATTTCTATTAAAAGAATGGTGGACCTTAATACAACAAATGGTACCATAATCATAATGCTACAACATTTTATCTAACATACCACTACCTGTTTTATAAAGCTTTCCACAAATGCCATTTTTATTTTTGTAGTAAAATGTGACCTGGACATGTTAGGATATGGATTTTTAATCTTCATCATAAAAGCAATTTTTCAGATAACAAACTGATAAAGAGCCACAGCTCTACAAAACAGCAGCCATGTGTAAGGAAGCAATTGGCAGCCATGAGATAAGCCCAAGAGCTTCTGCAAGGGTACCAAAAAAGTGACACATCCTTCCTCCCATAGAGTGCTTGAAGGAAGCGGGCTTGTGCTGTGGTTAATAATGGCATCTCGTCTGACAACTATTAAGTGAGCCAAGCGGAAACGAATGCTAAACAGACAAACCGCTAATAATAACAGGACTAAAGGTGAGTATCTGTCTGGATGGGGATTCATGTGTTAATGAGCATGTGTTCCTACTCACCTGTGTGAGACCCAGGAATTTGTTGATGTTCTCTGACAAGAAGACCATGTCTCCGTCTGATGTTACCACGCTAATGAAGCCTCCCAGTGACTTCAGATACCAGTTGTCCATCAGTCTGTCTACCTCTGTCGTCTCTGTGGCGGTAGCACAGGCTGCAAAGGGGCACAAACATGAGAGTTTGAGAACGCACACACTCGCTAGTCTTGTTCTGGCTCTTAAGTCCCTGGCCGACGTCCAAAATAAACAACAGCAACTTCATCCTGCTACTCCGAACCCTCCCAACAACACTGACCTCCCTTCTGTCACTGCATTCAGCTCCACACACACACACACCAGATACCCACATACAGTGATACACAGACACCCACAATGCCCTGCTGTTTGACCGCACTAAATCTGTGCAGTCTTTCAGTTTAAAGTGACAAACGCCAGCTGTTCTGTGGAAAACCCACATCTGTGAGAAACGAATGGGAAGGGGCCAATATTTGTGGTCATGCTTCTCTGAAGATCACATGCTCTTTTGGAAAAATACATAAACTTACGCAAGCCAATGTAAAGATATAGGTAGCACACTCTTTAATCCATGCATGCTCCATTTCTGATGCATAAAGCATTAAATGATATAGTGGGGTCCTAAAGATTGATACCCCACTGAAAATAAATAAATAGAAAATAAGTAAATAAATAAAAAAATATTATTAGAATTAGACTGTTTGCTATTGTGTGACATAGGGAAAAAATAAATAAAATAAAATAAAATAAATAGAAAAAAACATGAAAAAATATAAAATAATAACTATAATAAAATAAATAAATAGATTAAATAAATAAATAAATAAATAAATAAATAAGAGATGTATCTTCAATGTTAGAGGTTTATATATATTATTACATTAATCTTTTTTTATTTATATATTTTATTTTATACTTAAAAAAATGCCAAAATATTTTGAATCAAGTCAAATAAATAACTGCATCTAGTAAACCCTGCTGTTTTTAGTATACATGCTAATATATAACTGATTGCACAATAAAACAAACAGTTCTGATTTATTTAAGTAATCGTTTGGAAAAACCAATCGGTTGGTGATACCCCCACTGATATATGGTAGACTTTGGTCGAGTCCTGCAGTAGACCTGGCAGAGCTTCAGGAGGGAGGCGGACTGGACAAGAACATGGAGAACAGAGCGGCTCCACGCTGGGGGGTCGGAAGTCTGTGATTGCTCCAGTGTGCTTCCTCCAGATAAGAAACTTTCTCAAGGTCCATTGAGAGCCCAGGGCTGGATTTGGGCCGAGCCTAGAGACCACGGCCCCAGGAGAATTAGACTTACGTCTTTGAAGGGTTCTTACTCTTGGGCTTTTATTCTGAGATGAAACAAAACTGCACCCAAATTTTGGGTTTCAGAAATTGATCATCTGGAAGAGAAGTTTACTAATCTGAATACATCTGCTGCCGATAGACATGCATCTTCAAGTGCATATGATCACCTGAGCTAGAAATATTGATATTGACTACTGATATCTCAAAGTCATGCAGAACATCTGGCAACGCTTTTGCCCATCAAAATTACAGGATGTTTAGCTTTACGTGATGTGTGCTAAAGGTAATTGTGTTATTAATAACGCAAAGCAAAATGAAAAAAAAAAAAAAAAACTAACAAACTAAATATACATCACAACAGAAAGACAAAAGCTATAAGCACTACCTAGAACAAAACACATAAAATACAAACAAAAACCACAAAACAAAACAAAACACAAATGATCTAATAAGCATGCAAAAATAAATCAATAAAATTATTATATAAATATAAAACATTACTTGAAATAAAAAAGTTAAATTAAAAAAAAAATTCATTTAGTTTAATCTTAAGTGCAAAAATTACTTAAAACTAATAAATAAAAGCTAAAAAAACAACTAAATTAGTTAAACTAACAAAAAATATTAATTTTTCTATATATATTTTAGTATTTCATTGATACTAAAATATAAATGCCACACAATTTTATAAAAACATCTTGAAAACAAATACATAAAAAATAAATAAAAATATTGTCAAACAACAACAAAAAAAGATAAGTCAAAATACATTAACAAAATAAACCAAAACACACAAAAAACACACAACACAAAAAAAACCCAAAAAACAAATAAAACTCAAAAAAACCCAAAAACCCAAATAAAACACAAACAATAATTAGATAGGCAAAACCCCCAGAACACACACACACACACACAAAAACACATGCAAAACACAACCCAACCCAAAACAAAAACACACACAACTAAATAAAAACACACCCAACCACACACCACAAAATATTAGAAAACAAAACACAATTTGACCCAAAAAACAAAACACAACCCAAAACAAAATGCATAAAACACTAAACAAAATAAAAACCAAAACAAACAGCTTATAGAGACTTGTTTTACGCAATACATGGCAAGATATATTCATGTGCATTTCATCAGTAAGCCGATATATTGCCCAGCTCTATACTGTATGGGTCTGTAAAGTATCATAATTGCAGCAGCAACAGCAGTGAGTCACTGATTTCACCAAGATTACATCTCAACAACTGTCTTTTCTTAACATATTTTTTGAGCCGCCTGTGATGGAAAAGAGCGAATCAGTTGCAAGCATCAGTGCATAGGTACTGTGAGGGTTCTTATGTAAAAGGTGTTTCCCATGCACCCTCAGCATGGCAGGCTGTTGGCGGGGAGAGGAGGCGGAGGGATGGGTGTGTGGCGCCAGGCTTGGCCTGTGTTTTGGCTGGCCTGAGACGGAGAGCGCCAGCCTTAAAGAAAGCACCAATCATGCTTCCAGCACACAGCTCACAGACCTGCTGATAACACTATCTGATGTGCCATGATGTGACAGGGCTGCTTTTCAATGTCTCTTTCCCCTCCCTCTTTCCATTGGTGCATGTACTTTAACATGAACATGAACATATGACTGTCAAGTCACTTCAAGTCCAGCGGCGCAAACTCTGTCAGACGGGAGGTGGATTTTGCGCTCTGACCGCATACTAATTGTCCGCGGCCCTCTTTAGTGTCTCTGCAAACACGGAATGGAATGTCGAATGCCGGGACTCCTTTGTCCAGCTTCCGGAGATTCTAATTTTATAATAAAGACACACAAACAATACGAACAAGCTCACATCCTCTCGCTGTACCTGCTCCGGTCTGAGAATCTTTCATAAGATCTGGAGCCCAGGATTCGGTTATCATATACTCACCCTCAGGTCATCCAAAACCCCTACGAGTTTCACGGAAAATAATATTTTGCTTAAAGGGGTCATATGGTGGTACATGCACTTTTATAAGCTGCTTGAACTGAAATGTGTGTTGGGAGTCTGTGTACACAACCACCCATTCTCAAATTCATGTTGGTGTGGCGTGAATGTATTAATGAACATAGCAGTAGTGACATCTGAGTTACGAAGGCGCGGAAGATTAACGTTTGGTTTGGTTCTGAAGGGAAACGCACCGAAATGCATTTATGTTCTCGTGAATCATTCATGATCCAGCCTCACCTACAGAAGCAGTGAGTATAATGTCTTTTAATGAATCTTTGCAAATCACCTTT
>JAUCNO010001053.1:11421675-11433958 GCA_032353835.1 Enteromius viviparus
TTTTAATGATCAAAGAATCCTAAAAAAAACTATTAAGCAGCTCAACTGTTTCCAACACTGATAATAAAACATCAGCATATTAAAATGATTTCTGAAAGGATCATGTGATTTTAAAATATATTCACACAGAAAACAGTCATTTTAAATTGAAATACTATTTCACAATATTACAATGTTTTCTGGATTTTTTATCTAATAAATGCAGCTTTGATAAGCAGAAGAAACATCTTTAAAAACAATTAAATATCTTACTGACCCCATATTTTTGAACGGCAGTGTAAATAAAAATCAATTTTGGTGGATTATTATAATCTACTAAGCTCTTGATATACAAATGGGGCCATGAAAGGGGACTCTGGCTACCTTACACAACATGCATGAATACAAACATGCCAAAATATATATAAAGCATGTCAGGGTTGATCTAATCTCTCTCCTACCTACAGTAAACCACCAAAACATATGGGTTCAGTATAGACAGACACAAACAAATACACACACACCTACAGCATCACACACTCATCCCTTCTTGGCCTCTTGTATTATCTTATGGGACAGGATCACTTGTGTCTTGAGGTTAAAGGTTTTGTACTCTTTCTGAATCAGCCACGCTAATGTAGAGATATATTCTTTTTTTTTTTTAGTTTAGTAGCAATGTTTGGTTATGATCTGCCACTCTGAGATTCATCAGATAAGGGTCAGAAAGCTTGTTAGGGAAGAATTGTCACGAGGATGAGGCAGACTTCAAGGCGCTCTCAGAGCCGCTACACACGCACACAAATGCATTCTCTATTATTCTCTCATTAGCACTCTCTGATATTTAATAATCTTCACAGATAAAGTTACATGATGTATCCAAGGTACCAGTGTTTTCCAGACTATATTCAGCTCATTTTATAGCCCATTAACACGCTGCTTGATAAGTAGTGCTTAGATAGCTATCCTGCTCGCTGTAACAAACTTTAACCCACTACAGCTTATAAACTATAAAAATAAGTTTTATTGCTACCTTAAATGTGGTGCTATCTTAAAAATTGATACCTCAAAACGGTGCCAAAGTCATAAAATGCACTTTCAGTAACTCCAAGTTCAAGTACTGATAAAGGAAATGTACTTAAAAATCATAAAATTAAGTAGAGATTACAAAAACAATATAATTTAAATTGAGAAAAATATATATTTTTTATATAATGATGAAAATACTTATAAACAGGCTATTTACAATGAAAAAATAGAAATAATAATAATTTAAATAATAATAATTTTAGTGCAGAATTATGTTGCATTTTAAAACAGGTCACATGCTTTCAATAGATTTCTGCAAAGGGCTATAAAAATTAATTTCTGAAATTACATAAATTGATCCACGAATAATAATAATTTAAATACGTTTTCTTACATATATATATATGAATACTTTTAATATTCAGGAAAGGATATTTAATAGTCTACTTGCAACTTATGTAGCCTACTGTATGTTAGTTTCCGTGCGTTATGTTAGAATTGAAAGTATTATTCAGAAGAAGCAGCGCTCTCTTCTTGCCTCTGGCTGTGAGTTTCACAGAGATCCACTTGTTGCTGCAGCTCCACAAACCCCCGACCTACATCAGAAAAGATTACCCACAGACCGCTGAACTCACCTCTTCTTCTCTTTCTCCGCTGTCATCTCTCTATCTCTCGTAATTCCCGCAGCAGTGCGATCTCTGCGCAAACGGGACGCGCTCCAAACTCCCGCAGACGTTTGCGTTAAAGCACAGAAAATACGCACAATTGATCGTAAAAAATGCAGTAAAGTCCACCAGCAGGGCAAAAGTGACTGTACAGTCTCAGAACACTGCCAAGGATCGTACAGTCTCCCCTTTTTTGTAAAATCCAAGCGCGGTGGGGCTCGTCGCGGTGAGGGAGTTTCTCGCTTGTTTTATGGTCAGTGAAGTTCACAGCCCCGCACTGAAGGGCGCTTGACAGCTGAGCAATCAATCACTGCTCTCTGATTGGCTGGAGAAGCCGCTGGGACCCGCCCACCGACAGAGCTGACAGGATTCGCTGCAGCTTTAACTTATCCAAGAGCCAGCATCAAAGTTTAATCAAACTCATTGCAATCAGTTAAGTGTTGTAGATTAGTTGGAAATAGCAGCCACATGATTATAACTATAAACTCTACAAGATGACATGTCTCTCTGGAGCAGGAGTGGACAAGTGAGATAAAAGGCTATTGAGAAAGACAACATCACACATGTAGCCTAATAATTTAAGAATAATGTTGCATTAGTTAATTATGACAATGTATGGCTTTCCTAAGAAACACAATTGTTTTATAGCATATTTTTGTATTTTGATTCTTAATGTAACAGCATTAGTATTTCAGAAAGTGCACAACATACAGCAAATAGCTGCAGAAATATATTTTAAATGTGTTTTCACTTGGTCAGAAAATAATTCAGAATAGAAAATATTAATAGGTTCCTTTTTAAATGATTGGTTAAATTAGGTGTAAAATCAATGCAAAGTATGTGTAGTGTATTGTGAATCAGAACAGAACAGTTTGGTGTTTGACGATCTGCTCTCTATTTACAATGACACGTTTACTGTATGCTATGTTATAGTTACTGCTGTTTGAAATACTGTTTTCAAAAAAGTTTTTATAATAAAAAAATACAATATTGTTCAATTTTGTTACAATGTAAAATAATTTTATTCCATTTTGATGTGCTTTTAAGTGCACTCAAACACTCAATATTTTGCATTCTGTACTTTAATAGTGAGCAGATAATTGCCACTTGCAATTAGTAGTATAAATAGCAAAAAAAGCTATTTCCATGCTGCAATTTTAATTTATTGTAAATGGCATTAAATGGCCGCTGCCTCTAATCTTTCATAACCAATAAGGGCACTTTAAAATATAATTTATTCCTTTGATGCAAAGCCATTAATAAATTAATACTACTACTATATTCAAGTAGAAAACCGTTATCTATTATTTTGCGTTGCAAAACCTACTAAAAAAACTATGCACAAGTGAAAAAATCAATCTTTTAATAAAATCTTTTTATACAGCATTTTAACACAAGTGTCTAAAGCTTTTATTAGTAGGTTACTGTAGCTTTGCAGGTAAGTTTCTTCAAGCATGTGCCACAGTTCTTCTGGATTTAGTCCGTCTCAGTTTCTTCATGTGAATCCAGACAGATTGATGATCAGATCAGATCTGTCGTCAGACTCCTTGTGCAAACAAAAATCGAACTGGATAAGGCCTATTACAATTAATGGCGAAACGAATGTCTGGAAATGTAAACTGATGTTTATTAATGACACAAAAGATAGAAATAAATGTCATATATTCTGAAAATACAGCACAGTAACTTTCACTTTAGTGAACTATTGCACTCATTGTTCATCTTACAGAAAGTCTTGAGCATTCCCACAATGCATTTTCTCATGTCCTTGGACATCTATATAGCCTCCAACTAGAATAGAAGGTCACATGTGACAGGACTAATCCTTCACTCTTTGTTTTGGTCATGATGACCCTTATATTTAACCAAAGTTCTCCCTCTAATTTCTCTCAGCCTTAAGTCTTTGGTTTGCTCATTACTTCCTCTACAGTTCATTTATTCAATCATGCACTCCTGTCTTCTCCAGCATTCAGTACCAATACAGAGTACAGTATGCACTTAGATTCATAAAACACTTTGTCTCAGCTACAGTACTGTGCGGTTGGAGATTAATTCGGACTCATTTTGGTTCATTTCTGACATCGTATTTAATAGGTTACAAACCAAACAACGCACATTCACATCTTTTGAGAACAGTACATTTGGCACACAGTAAAATGCAAATAATGATATGACAGTGACTAATGGCAAAGATATCCAAATAAAATAACAAATAAACTTATTGACATACAGTACATATGAAGCTGCACAATAAAATAAAAACAAGAAATACATACACATATGTGATACTTACAGGGACATAAAACACTTATATAACTTATATTAATATGCACTGTACCTCTGTATGTACAAACATGTATTCCTTTGTGAGACACAGATTCACGTTTAACCAAAGAGGTATTTCCATCTTTTGCTTGAACATGTCAATGTTGTTTCTAAGTAGAGTCATTTCAAAAACAATAAAAAAGTTACCCATGAAGCCCAAAATAGCCTTGAAAATTTCAAGTCAGGGCACAGGTGTAGCTGTGAGAGGACTCCATCCAAGCTAATAGATGCCAGTTCAGAGGGAATAAGGCCAGGCAAGCTTCGAGAAAAACGACCAAGCAAACGAAAGGTAAACTCAAAATGAAGCAACAGATCTGTAAAATATAGGAAATGAGTGAAGGTCTCGAAGTAAGCATGAGACGCTGTTCACAATCCACTTTCACTGTGATAGGATATATAAGAAACAGAAAATAAATATTATGCAACAAGAATGAATTGGATTGTGAGAAGTGAATGTTCGCAGCAAAATAAACGTGTTTGGATGCAAAGGGTAACATCAGAAGAAAGATAAAGTTTAGTTTTTTTTTAAAAAACAGATAAATCTGGCAGCAAATGAAGAGTTTATATGCAATAGAAGCTTTATTTTTTGTTATTTTTAACCTAATCTAAAAAACTGCAGTTGTATATTAATTGGAATGCAAAATAAAAAAAAACGGAGTTACCTGTTTAACTCTTTAAAAACATGTTGACTTTTATCTGTTTTTGCAAATAAACTCTTCAAATTCATGTTGAGCTTTAAACCTAATTTTAGCAAGAATCTGCAAAAAAATAAATAAGAAAGGATTTTCTTGATGAGCGTAACTAGTCTTGTCGCCTGCATCACTGTTACAGCTTTCATATTAGGAGAAATTCTAGGGTATTTCAGCTGTGCCATATTTAGAATGGAAGATCAATTCTATGTATTTTACTTTTTGCCACAGAAGCGTAATATTTTGTGTCTTGCCTGATTAGATTATATGAAATACAGAGGCTATAGCAGCTGAAATAAAGGACCTGTGTTAGATATGGCATGACCTGGCAACCAAACGATTACCAACCAAAAAAGACAGTGGAACTCCGCGACACTGAAAGTGAGATGGAGAGATGGAAAAACTGCTAAATACACATACGCATACACCCCCCCCCCCCCCCACACACACACACAATATTGCACATAACAGTTTCTCATAGTCTAATCATACACAAGAATATCATAGGCATAACCATGCAGTAGATGATTAGTCTATTTTCAAAGTTCACAGGCTAATGATCGGGGTAATCAGGACTTGTATGTATTGTAGACTGTAGAGACTTGATTGGCTACTGTCCTGACCCGTTCATAATGATAGGTCTTGTTGCATTGTAGAGAAACTCAACAAATTCCAAATCCTAGCAACAAAACAATCCAGTAATACAATGAAACACACACACTACGAAACACTAAAGAGGGTACTTGTGTAAGCTTACCCTTCAGCAACACGCGCACACAGACACACACACAACACTTGTTTTGGTGACACTGTCAACACTGCTGTTTGGAATGGAAACGGTGTGATGGTCTCATCTCTGAGTCCTTTGCAGTACCGTCCAATCACTGATCAGATCCCAATGCAGAGTGCTTAAAACTCCCAAATTCACACGCATCGCATCTGCAATACAATCACTTGTACTTTACATTTGGTTTTTGCATTTCAAAACGGTGCTAGTGTAAATGGGTTGGAGAGATGATGGGAGAAGTAATGAAACATGAAAAGGTTTCTAACGATCTCCATCTAGCTGCTTTAGTGATGAGCTCACTTAAGTGTTTTACATACATTAAATTAAGATGGCGTGGATGTGTCTGAGTTCAGCAGGAAAGATTATAATGCATAACTCTCTACTTTTAAATGAAAGCATCAAATTGTAGGTAAATGAGGGTCTACGATCAGCTCGTGGGCGTTCACAGCGTTCTCAGCACACGTGTGCACCAGGTACAGCGCAGGAGATGGAGGTTTTAGTATTAAGACAGGGTCTGTTCGCTGAAGTAAGAGAAACCCTTGAACTCGTCCTGGTTGATCTGCTTGATAATGGCGTCTTCCACCGGGGTGAGCACCGGCTCCTCGCGGGTGAAGTCCTGGTCGAAATTGTTGACATCCCTTTTAGTTTTCTGTTAATTGAAGAAGAGAAAATGTGCTAAATGAGTAATTCAGAGCAAAAAATAAATAAATTACAAAAACACTATTGCTGTCATACAATTAATCATAATTAATTGCATTCAAAATAAAAAGGAGAAAAAAATAAATAATATATCTCTTTGTACGGTTTAAAATTATTATGAATTTATAAATAAACACAGTATATATTTAGAAAATATTGACATGTATGTATTTATATTCATATAATTTATATTATATCTAAATTAGTGCTGGGCAATGATTAATTGTGATTAATGGCATCCAAAATAACAGTATTTGTGAACATACTGTATGTGTGTGTGCTGTGAATATTTATCATGTTGTTTTGTTATGTTGTATGAACACACACACACACATGCATGTATATATTTAAGAAAAATATGTCACATTTAAATAGTGCATATATATCAAAAATATTAATATTTTTTATTATTAACAATAATTAAAATTATTAATATTATTAAATATTATCAAGAATATATAATGTATGTGTGTCTCTTTATATATACATAAGAAATATACACAGTACACACAGATATTGAATGATCTGAAGCAGACTGTCAGTCAGTAAAACAGAGAGTATCAAGATTTTTAAGGAAACAGAGAACAAACAGCGCTGGATGAAGTGGATATTCACCTACTAACAATTGAAACAAAAGGCTTCTTTCTGCAAGATAAATGAGAAAATTCAGCTACTGCTGTGTCATGTGAACAAGTGGCCATTCACACAAAGAGTGTTTTGTGTCCGCCTACACTGTTTTTTTAGTTGTTTTTCTATGCGAACATGCACTAGATGGATGTCTTTAACTGTTTTGATGCTATATAATGTTTTTGTGTTTTAAAACATGCATAAAGACCATTGCTCTCATTGATTGCTTGATTTAATGAGTTTTAAAGCTAGTAGAAGTTTGTCATAGAGCGCTAGACATACAGATAGACAGATAAATAACGACATTTGTTTAAATAAAAAATAAAAAAGTTTTTTATGATGTTATCATGTATTTACTGTGTTATTTTGTGTTGGTTAGCTGTATTTTTTTTAAAAGTTATTTTTAATCTAATCAAAATAACCCAACAGTTTAAATGAGATTAATGGTAATGCACAATGAAAAAGCATGATTTGTGAAAATTGTAAAAAAAAAAAAGTTTTTGTTTTGCAAACATAGTTCTTGAACTCGTTTCGGGAGAAAGAGCTCAGAGGCAGTTAATACATTTCTCCGCCTCCAATCATCCAATTATCCTATTTTCCTATCAAATCCTCCGTGCAGTCCTATAAATAGACCAGAATGCCTTCCCCCTCTATCCGCGATCTAAGCATCCCTCCACCTCCCCTTCGCCGCCTTCTTCTCTAAGGGGGGGAGCTCTCGGGGCTAGAAATCGGCTGTCCGCCTCCTTCCCTGCCCGAGCCCTTAGGGCTATTCTCCCTAGGGCTCGGCAGCCCCTCTAGCCCCGGGTCCTTTTTCCCCGAGCAGCACGCCAAACAAGCTTCGCGTACGTTTATGCCTCAAGAGCTCAAACTCGTGAAAGGTGACTTGTCGTCAAAATGGGAAACTGAAACCTATGAATTTGAATATAAAAACAGCAAAGCATCATTTGCCAGAATGCTTTCAATCTGAATATGAATCATGGTGGAATTATTATTTCTGTTTTAGATGGTCATGCTATTATATTTATTATAAAATTATTATTAAAATAAATAAATAATGGAATGCCCTAGTAAATTGTCAAATTAAATGTGTACTTCATGTGTTTTCCCTCTAAATTATGTTTGCTCACTTTTGTTACTTTGACTTTTCGTCTTGTTTACCGAGCTAAGCTGATGAGGCAGTCAGTGATCTGTCTCACCGACCACCAACACCAATTCAACATGCTTTGTTGGCCAAAAAAACTTTTAAAACTTTGTGAAGTTAATTCTTATACAAAACATATTTTTAACAATACGAGTAACCAGACAGGGTTTTTTTTTCTTTCTAATTGGATAAAGTATTTTTTTTTTATATTAGAAGATCTCAGACCACTAATCCTTGCCAAAACAACACCAGAGAGAACTGAAAAAAGCAATAAAGGATTTAATAAAAAGGAAATAATTTAAGGAATGAAAATGGCGCCATCTGGTGGTAAAACTAAGGAGCCTCAGGAAAAAAAAAAAACACAAAATCCTTTCTTTTTTTCTTCTTTTCTTTCATAGTACTAAAATGTCCTAGTTTAAATTCACAAAACTGTAATTGCAATATCTCTAAGATGCCTCAAAAAACCTATTAGCAAAGCTACAGTACTGTAAACAATTTTAGGCGTTTGTGTAAAAATGTAAAATAAGGATCGTGTTGAAACGAATGTTACAAATAGATTTTCTTTATCAGTTATCTTCTATTAACTAGGCTAAATTAAGAAATTTGGTGAGATCATACCTTACAGCAAAAATAACTGACTTAAAAAACATTCTTAGCTGGTGAAAATACTAGTGTTCTAATAATTTTAGCCACCACTGTATTTAATCATGTAATCTGTAGTCTGATTACAATAATTTTATTCATATGAAAGGTTATTTTCATGAAAATTACAATCATTAGGTCTAAATGATGATGTGGATGTTTAAACGTTACAGTTTTTTTTTTTTTTTTGTAAATGCAAGTGCACTGTAAAAAATGAAAAGTTAAAGTTGAAAAAAAGTTAAAATTTCAAAACAAATTGCTGCATAGCTTTTTTGGAGCTTAGTCAAAAAGTCACTGAAAAATCTTTTTTGATTGTGAAATAGAGCATATTTAAAAAAAAAAAAAAAAAAAGGTCTCATTTTGTTTTGGTTTGATGCGGCGTGTTAAAAACTGGCTGACAAATGAGACTGTTCACATGCCTGGAGCTGTTGAAGCTACAGTACACGGTTTGGTGGCGCTCAAGCACAAACCGGTCTTGCTGGGTATAAGCAGCAAAAAACGCTGACAAAATTTCGCATGATATTCATTGCGGTGTGTGCAGTTTTTATGTAGTTTCAAAAAAATATTTTTTTAGTATTAAAACTCAAAAGGATTTTGTAAACTGGATAATGTTACGTTTTTTGGATCATAGGGATGTTACTTAATGGATCTAACCAGACACCAGAGGACTATTTTGTGAATATAAAATGGGTAATAAATCTGGTTAGATTGTATACAATACACATACACTGGTAAATATTAACACGTTTTAGATTTTTTTGTTTTAAAAATTCTATTGTTTCTATTGTGCAATTATATTGTTTCATACATGATCCAAGCTACATATTTTGTTACGCAAGCATGATTTTATGTTTTAGTAAAACTCACCTGGTTCTAAATTTTTATAATACTATAGGTTGACGTCTCTCAAATGTGTTTTGCACATCTACTGTACTTGTCTTAGCTACAACATGAGTAATATTGCTACTGTGTTAAAAAAAAACCAATAAGACAAGGAAAAACATTTCTAGAATTAAATCACTGTAAACTGTTAAATCACTTAAATAACAGTACTAATAATTTCCAGAGTATTGGATACAGAAATACAGCCTTCTCTGTGTCAAAAAAAAGCATACATTTCCCTTGATGATTTTTATTTTAGTCTAAAAAACAGTAAGTAAACACTGTATAATTTTAACAGTACAATTAAATTTTCAGCGTGGGATAAATGGATGACTATTAACTATGACATTTCTTGTCAATTAGACGAGATCAGATACAGTAAAATGCAACAACTCACCATCAAACAGCTGTAGTGAAAAAGATGAACAGTAATGAGTAACAATAAAAGCTTCCCTTGATGTTTTGTTTTGTTTTTTCAGTTTTTAACCCCTTCAGACCCTACGTCCATTACAATGGATGTGACATGTCAGCTCATGTTTTTTTGCTCCTGGAGCATGTCACCTAATTTAAAGCCTGCAGTCCATGTAAATGGACGTCTGTCATTTAATCAAACGCCAACAATGCTCTGAAAAAAAAAATCACTATGCTAAAGCACTAGTGCACTTTGTTTCAAATGCAGAAGTAAGCCACATTTTCAATGGTTTTATACACATTTATTGATATGTTTTCTAATATTTCATAGATTTTATATGAAAAGGAAGGATTGCATTTACTAACTGAAGTTAAAAAAACTATTGTAGAATTGCGAGCTTTAAATCATGATTTTTTCAAATATATCTTTCCATTATAATGTACATTGGGTTCAAACATCTGTTACTGAAATTAAATCTCCAGTAATGGTGTTTGAACTTTCTTATATAAAAAATCTATATTAATGTACTAATAAATAGTTGCAACTATTTCATACACAGATTAAACAGTTGTTGAAGTACTTTAACATATAGCTGACCTCAGATATTGACATGATACTGAGTCATGAGGAAGAAGGAGATGCAGATGATGCTACATCAGGGATGTCCAAACTTAGTTCTGGAGGGCCAGTGTCCAGCAGAGTTTAGCTCCAACTTGCCTTAATATACGCAAGAAAGTTCCATGCCTAGAAAGATCTTGACTAGCTGCTTCAGGTGTGTTTGATTAGGGTTGGAGCTAAACCCTTCAGGAGACCGGCCCTCCAGGACTGAGTTTGGTCAGCCCTGTGCTAGATCTAAAACAGTTGGTGAGTTTAGAATGAAAATTAGGTTTGGTTTGGTTAGTTAGTCAGCTAGATAAGACATTTCATCCAATTACAATGCTCCCATTGGAGGGGTGGACAAGCCTGTTATAGTTTGCTTTAGTTTGTTAAAAACAATGTGCAGTTTATAAAAAAAAAACTTAAAATTTGGAACATAATTCAGGTCTGAAGGGGTTGAAAAGCAGCAACTATTATTTTTTACAGAACAGTACATTTTTCACAGAGTATGGGCAACAAAACAATAAATAAATTCTGTTTCTGCATGTAGTTAAAAATTAAGAAAAAACGGTTTAGTGTAAAATGTGTACATTAATAAAGAGCATTTAAAAAAAAGAAATGTAGATGAGTCAAATCACTGTATGTTTAGCTTCAAGAATTGTTAGTTCTGGGTGAAAGTCCTTTTAACCAATCAAATTTGACTAAAGGAAAAAAAAGATATACTTGTCAAAACCACAAAATATAACAGTGGCCTGTTTCTGAGAACTTGAGCTTTCATTGATGATGTGCAGACTTCCAACTTCATGACTATCATCTGAAGAACCTTAAAGGTTGCATTCATTTCAGGTTCACGCATACACTAGACCAAAGAGCATTGTCAGAGGTAATGCAAAGTTATCCAAGCCAAGTAAGATTTTCTGGCATTCAAGAACAATCCTGTACATGGATAACGGCTTGTTTGTCCAAAATGAGGATGCTTGACTTTACAATGGTTTAGTAGTGCCCCTCTTAAGACCTCCGTTCATCTTTGGAACACAAATTAAGATATTTTTGATAGTGTCAGAGAGCCAACTGACCCTCCATAGACAGCTATTGAAATTATCCAAGATCCAAAAACGTAGCCAAAACATTAGTAAAACATAACATGTGACATCAGTGGATCAACTTCACTTTTGCAATGCTAGGAGAACACTTTTTTGTGCAAATAAAACAAAAATAACATAGTTTACTCTTCTCCCATGACTTTCGGACTGCATACGCAAGCTTACACAAGCTTTAAAGTTTTTAACGAATCAGCCTTATTTACATCCGGGTGAAAGCATGCACATGATTTGATTTTTTTTTACTGATGTTTTTACCATTTTTTCTTTCTGTCTGTGGAGGGACAGATGGCTCTCTGATATCATCAAAAATATCTTAATTTGTGTTATGAAGATGAACAAAGGTCTTAAGGGTTTGAAACTACATGAGGGTGAGTAATGAATGACAGCATTTTTGGGTGAACTAACCTTTTAAGCTAAAAAGTAATTGTTTGTTAGTTCGATGTGCATTAAATGGTAAAATATTAACAAAAAGTAATGCCACTGATGCATAAAAACTGTAAAAACATGCAGAAACTTTTTATCTGTAAAACACACAACAGCTACCACATTTCTTATATTAGAAAGTAGAACATGATTTTGTAACACTTTATAATAACTACACACTATGAATGATTAGTTAAGCATAGGTAAACAGTTAATTAATCATTTATAAAGCATTGTTCCTGCATTAATAGACATTAGTAAGCAGTTTATAAATACAGCTATACAT
>JAUCNO010001053.1:11434058-11447661 GCA_032353835.1 Enteromius viviparus
GGAATCTCGCTTCGAGATGCCAAAACAACTCTGCGTGTACAAACACGCCAATGAATTTCATTGGCATACGCTGATTAAGATCAGCTGAACTCAATCGCGGCGCGAGTATAAGTAGGTCAGCAAATCCAGCGATCAGTCAATCGGGCATGTTTTACTAGAGCGTATTACTCTATGAACTACGCCACCGGAGACGCTGACGGCCACGCTCCAAAACAAGTCTTTTGTTCTGCACTTTTACTTCTCGAAACATGAGTTTACGACTTTTTTCTCGTTATTTAATAAGTTTTTTCTTGAAATTTAACAACTTTAATCCCGTAATTTAACGAGTTTATTCTCAACATTTTATTTAGACTTTTTATTCTCGAAATTTTAAGACTTTATTCTCGTAATTTAACAACTTTATTCTCGAAATGATTACATTTTTCTATTATTGCTTGGCCCTAGTCCTCTTCCGTACAAAACAAAAACAAAGCTTTAACTAAATGCACACACACAAACAAACAACAACACAACAAACCCAAACAAAACAAAACAAAAAACTTAATATATCTGTTTGATCTGCCTCATATCTATAGATGTTTTACACTCTCCTAAGGGCTCTCATCAGCCTCGTGAGCAGGCGTGAGAATGGGGCGGACAGACAGGCCTCTGCTCACACGATCTGAGAGGCATTCCACACACACTTACAGAATGCATGCATCTCTGTTTCAAAGTACGGCGTCTGCTGTGTGCTGAGAGTCCAAGAGCATCTCAGATATCCCTCTGTTCACACTACCAAAAACAGAAGTGTGACACAAACACTTCAAAGAACCACGAGGGCTGAAGTACTGCTATGTTCCTGATACAGTAGCTGCATTTGGAGAAACCAGTGTTTACGTCTGGGCTGAGACAACCAATATACAGAGTTAAACTGTGTTGTAACCAGACACAACATGATAAGTGTTAAATGGTATAAAATATTTCTTTAAAAAGATAATCTGAATATTTCCTAATTAGTCTATAAATGGAACTTATTGTTTGTTTAGTTTATCTCTCTAGCATCTCACTTATTAGGTCCTACCCACAGTAAAATCTCATTGGTCCAATTGGACATAAGTGTTTATATAGTGTGTACTATAGGCAATTTGCCAACCAGGTGAATAACAACATTAAAAACCTTTGATATGAAGCTGAAATATATTTGGAAATTGGACAAAAAGACAAAACTCTGTGTACTTAACTGCTCCTTACAGGAAAGTACTGCAATCCCATGGACCATTGCAAATTAAATTAATTAAAGAATATGAAGAAATGTATAGGTGTTACGAACAATACATACACAATATATTTAAGGTTATTGCAAAATATGCATTTTATGCTAAACAATTTTAGCAGTTTATGAATATATTCATAATATATATCATTTGCCATGCTAGAGTGTGTTGGTGGGTTTATGTTGTTTATGTAAAGTTTTGTTTTTTTCATAATTCTCTGATTGGTGGAGATTTCTCTCAAGAATCATGGGTAATGTAGTTTTTCACCAGGAATTGAACCAGTTGATCATGGTTGTAAAATAAAAGTTGCAATAATATACAGAAGGTCTGTCTTCAAAGATTTATGCATTATCATTCAAAACTAATTTCCCATAAAGAAAATAATTTGTTTTTTAGGCTGCACTCCATTAAACAATAAATACCTTATAGTTGCCTGTTATTTTATTGTTTAATTTTATTGCGTTGCAACAGCATTTTGACA
Source organism: Enteromius viviparus (assembly GCA_032353835.1). Taxonomy (NCBI): domain Eukaryota; kingdom Metazoa; phylum Chordata; class Actinopteri; order Cypriniformes; family Cyprinidae; genus Enteromius; species Enteromius viviparus. The sequence goes on from JAUCNO010001053.1 coordinate 11,435,793, forward strand.
AATGTATTATGTCATTGCCTGGTTAGTGTTATTCATAAACACACAATGGCTATGCTGCAAAACCGAGTGAGCTGCCTTAATCTTGATTACCAAACGTTTGTGGGCACAATCCAGTCATTTTAATAGGAATCAATTGAGGTCCAAAAACTTCCCCACACAGATTTCTCAAGGATTTGATCATTTGCCACAATGACAAACAAAAAAGCCATTTGAACTTAAAATAGCCAAATCAGCCTTTATTAATAAAACCACTATTTTTAGTGCTATTTATTGATATTGAATGACTCATCATACAGTACTTTTTTCATGCTGTGGTGCATTTCTGGGATTGACTTCTGTAGAAAATATAAATACACATAGAAAGGTCTAAGACGGCAAACACATGGCCTCTTACACCCACAAATGTTGTCTACTGTATGTAGGCAGTGCACTTAGTTTTGTAACAAATAGACTATCCACAGTACATTATAATACTTACAATACGTGGTTTGAAAGGCGGCTTGATCTTCCTCTGTTCCAGAAGTACCCAATCAATCTCTTTGAAGAACGGATGCGCTTTAATAGCTTCCTCTAGTCCTTGGGATACTACGCAACCCAGGCGCTTACTAGGGCTCTTCGTCATGAACTAAACAATGGAGTGAAGTAAGAAGAAAAGATTAGAGAAGCGCAACCAGAGTTAACCAGAGGATGTATATATGTGTTATGTTGAGTTAAGATGGTCAGTGATGATGTTTGCATGATATAAGATTGCATCCTCTGGAAAGATGACCAGAGCTGACCACAGGTCATGTGACCAGAGTGCCAGAGACACAGGGAGGCAGTGTGACATGATGCTGTCCAAGACAAACAGCCTGCCTTTCCCACAAAGCTTTGCAAATGGGCAAAGGACAGCCAAAGTAAATCTTGGACATGTGAAGGAAAATATACACACACACACACACACCAACTAACACTATGGCAATATTCACACTGCAAGTTTTAGTGCTGCTCAATATCAGTACATTATAATACTTGCTGTATGATTGTGCAGCTATTGACCAAATGATCAAAGGACCTACTACTACTGTTACTGTACGTGAAAAAAATTGGAGTGACTGTTGAGATGAATGGTGAACAAAAGTGACATGAGTTTCAATAAGACAGACTAAGGTTGCATTGCACCTGCATCTGATTTAGGGCCACACGTGGAAATCAGACTGCATGTAGTTTGTGCTGTTCACACAGTTATTAAAGCCAAACAAAAACATCTTGTCACATATGTGAGAAAAAAAAAGAATTCCTATGAGTGTGATACCCTTACACACACATAAACAACTGCTAAAGAACACAAGCTGTCATGCAGAAAAACACAGAGAGAAACTAGTTAAACAAGCCAGACCAATAAATATGAGCAGAGACTGAGAAGATGCTTCTCATTGGAATTGTTTTGATATCTCAGTTGTTTCTTAGACAACAAGGTGAAACAGAAGAAAATGAGACTTTAATAAAGGTTTGGTTGAAATGGATTTTACTTAATTACTTAAGGTCATTCCAATTTTCCTATTTTGTTCTTTGGTCACTTTAAAGAGGTTGAATTGTTCACTCTGATTTGAACCAGTTACTTGAGAAAAAATAAATACATAAAAATTGTTAAAATTAATCATAATAGGTTGTATGGTCTGATTTATTATTATTGCTATTATTTATTTCAGTTTTGTAACATAAATATAAAATATTTCTTTTTTGGTTAAACAGAAAAAATAAAGGTCTTTCAAGAAGTGACTGAATGATCTGAGCTGTACTAACCTTATTCGTTTTATTGCTCTATACTTTTATAATATTTGGCCTAGGACAACAATACCAGTCATGAGTGACAATTTTAAGAAACAGAGATTTATCCATAAATAAGCTTTCCACTTTCCCCCCCCCGACTTTATTGTTTGTTAGGATAGGAAAATATTCGTCAAGATACAATAGAATATAATCTAGATAATTTAGATAAATAATATCTAGAGAAAATCATCCTAATGAAGTTCTTACTACTGCATATTACTAATAAAAAATAATTATCTATAGTAGGAAATGGACAAAATATATTAATAAAACATGATCTTTACTTAATATCCTAATGATTTTTGGCATAAAAAATTAAATCTATATATATAGTTTTGACCCATTCAATGCATTTTTGGCTATTGCTTTAAATATACCCATACTACTTAAGAGATATAAAGCAGATACTGTATATGACTGAAAAAAACTGCTTCTAAACAATAAATAGCTCCTCGGCTCTTTGTCATAAGCACTTAACCAATTCGAACAGTTAAAAGCCGAGGAACCCAAGCAATGTTGGGCTGTATATCCTGAAACGAGACCTCTGAGATTACACAACCCAAAACTCCAGCAGGGAACACAAACAATCTGTTCTTTTCCCACAAGGAGTGTCATCTTTCTGAGCTGCCGCCTTCTTTTGCTCTCTGAGTGTGAGAGCAAGCAGGAAAGGTTAGCTCTATGTCTTTAGTAATAATCAGCAGGAAAACTGTATCCTTGAGTAAATCCGGACACGTACCGCTTTAAGGATGCTGACGGCCTCTTTGCTGAGCCACACAGGATACAGGACGTCATCATGGAGAATAGACTCAAAAAGGTCGTCCTCATTATCTGCTTCGAAAGGAGGCTGACCGGCCATCATCTCGTACATCAGCACACCTAGAGCCCACCAGTCCACTGATGGACCGTACTCCAGCTCCTGCAGGATCTGCCAACCACAAAACTCTATCAATCTAAAGTTGAATATACACGATCATGTCCAGCTCAGACCCAGATGAAAGCACTTCCTTGCACACAGGCTACTTTATGAGGTGGCTAATAGGGTTATTCCTCACCAGTTAAAGGTTTTTTCCGTTTTTGAAGAAATGCTTTAGAAAAAGATTCGGGCTGTTTAGAAAAACAAACTTGTAGCCGATCAGCACTAATGGGCGTGTCTATTCATGACGTAAAGATAGTGTTCAGTGAACAGCCGAGCACAGCGACTGTGGAAGTAAAAGGATTCTTCTTGATAGGTGAGTTACACTGAACGTAATAAAGCAACCATTGAAAATCATTTGAAATTCATGTAAGCGCATAAATAGAACGTGGCAGCAGTCTGTCGGAGATTAGCATCACTAATTATAATGACTTCTATAGTATTTTTTTCTCCCCACTTGTGTCCCGTGTAGACGGTGTAACTCGTTAACTGGGTTTCTTGAGCTATATATGTGTGGCGCGGAGCTATCAAAGGGGCAAGACCCTTTTGGGGTAGGGGCGTGTTTGTTTTGGTGATTTCAAATATCAACATTGGCTTCCAGAAATCATATACACTGCCTTTAATACTTTTAATTTAATTCAAGCAACAACAAAATTCAATGCAGAACATAGAACTTTTATTACCAAAACAATTAAAAATGTACCATGGTATATGTCTAATATAAAATAACAAATAACTTACAAAAGGTTTAAATAGGTGTAACTAAAAATGATTGTGTAATGTATAGGGCCTCACATTTATTAGCAAAACGAGTTAGAAAATAAGGAGTACAGTATATAGGCTATTTTAAATAAAACAAAAATCTGCAAAAAAAAAACATGAAACCAAATAAATGAGAAAGAAATGATTTTTGTTTTGTTTTGTTTTTTAACTTCCATTAAAACTTAGATAGATGGCAGAAGTCATAGGCTTTTTAAAATCCAAAATATTTTAGCATGCACTTCTGCATTTAGTTTTGAAACTCTTCCATCATAGTCTTTTTCACCTCAATTTTTCATCTTCTTGTCATCAGCTCAACTCACTCTCCTCATGTAATAAATGAATTGTGATGTCATTTTGTATGTTGTTCCAGGGTTAGCATCATCTGAGATCTTCATCATTCTTTGGATTGGCATCATTTCTCATATGCAGAGTGATGGCATGCATTTTATATGCTATGCTCTAATAAAGACCTTATTGATTTTCATTACAGACTTTCATATTTTTTTTAATCTTGATATTTGCTCAGTTTGAATAAAACTCTGAACTCAGAAGTTATCTCAGGTGTTGTGTCAAACTCGGATGCATGAGCTCTATATTCTCTTAAAGCATGTCTGTGAGCCATAAAGGCCTGTTGTATTAAATATGATGCACACACACAAAAGAAAGAAACATAAGCAAACTTGTTTTTTCTTAGGATCAATAAACTGTGCCATTTAGAGGAAAAAACTTCCACTTAAAAAAATGCAATTATGTAAAAATTATTTAGCAAATAACTTATTCAGAAATGTTATCTAAACTAGTGACTGCTCAATAATCTTCTTAGACTTAAATGTGTGCATCAGCAAATTAACAAAAATCTAATAATAAAAGGTAACACTGTAGGGACCAGGTCACACTATTAACTAATTGTTTATTATGTTTCGTAACCAAACTGCAAAAGAGTGTGTGAGTGTGTGTGTGAGGGTGTGAAATACTGTACCTCCGGGGCAATGTAATCCGGTGTGCCGCAGAATGTCGTGGTTGTGATGCCATCCAGGATTCCCTCCTTACACATGCCAAAGTCTGCCAGCTTACAGTGACCCTCTGCGTCCAGCAGAATGTTGTCTAGCTTCAAATCCCTGCAAACAAAATACAACAATCTAGCATGTAATAAAGAAATATAATTTATAATAGCATGCATGGTTTTCTTTCCTCTTCAATTTCTGTAATTTGTTTGGATCCTCTATAACCTTAAATCATCTTGCAATGTTAATCATCAAATAACTGATGCATGACCTTGATTCTGTTCAAATATAAGCAACACTGCAACACAACAAGTGAATCCTTTACTGGACGCTAATAACATATGCTCACGGACAGACAACAACAGAATAATCTATGACCAAACAAACACTCAAGAATGACCAGTGACAAAATGCAATTCATTTATGAAACTTTAGTCAATAAAAAATTTGTAAAAACAAAAAAAGTTTCCATAACGAAAATCAGATCCAAAATAAGGTTAAAAGTTATTTAAATTTTTTTTTAATAGTGTATTATAAATACAGGCTTCATTGAAAGTGTTACCAAAACATTAATTTGCAGTGCAATTTGATTAAACTGTTAGGGTCAATAAAATAGACAAAATATGAAATATGTATTAAGATGTAATAATACATAAGGAGAAAGAAAAATTATTATTTTTAAAATGTAATTGAGTAATGTATTTCTGTCATGATCAGCTGGACGTGCCAGCCTTCTGAGGGCCATCCAGCTCCCTGCAAACTGTGTGTGTATGTTTTGTGTCTGTTTTCATTCATGGACTCCTTTCAATGTACTCTTGTCTCCGCCCAACTCATATGTTGTCACGGTTCCCACTCATGTCTCCGCCCCCCTTGTTTGTTGTCATGGTGTTTCATTGTTGGCCCCACCCACTGACCTAGTTTTATGTGTATATAACCCGGAAGTGTTTATGTGTTGCCACGGTCCATTTGCACTGTCGTCCCGTTGTTTTGTTACTCCGTGTAAATCTCTGTGTTTTGATCTTCTGTTACCGACCTCGCCTGTTCTCGACCACCGTCTCTGTTTTTGCCCTCATGATTGTATTTGTTGTTTACCGACCTACGCCTGGCAGAGTATGTGAGCGGAGCGGAGTGGGAGTGGAGCGAGGAGTGGAGCGGCATGATTTTGCCTGGAGCTTGGAGCGGATTTTTTGAAAGTCGGAGCGTCGCGATTCTCTCTCGCTCCGAGATCGCTCCACTACCGCTCCAGCACATAATGCAACTGCATTAGATTCATGTTGTGTAAAGCACAGTTAAGCACCACTGACAGAAAAATGGATTTTCTGAAATACTGTCTTAAAGAAGGTTAATAAAAAATACAAATGTATCTTAAATGTCGACAAAGGAGAACGCGAGTGCGGGGAGGTGATTACAAGTTAAGAAAAGGCAAGCCTACATGCCTTTTTTTTCGTTTGGCCACTTGTTTAACTTATTTTAGTTTAGTTATTTTATTTTATTTTATTTTATGTCATGTTTTTCTGCGGGATATTTATTTAATCTAGCCACATCCAGCATCTGTATTTCATTTTGTATTTCTAGGCCTACATGGCTAGGAACTATGCGTATATTCCGGCGTAATAATCAAGGAACTTTGCTGCCATTCCAAAAAAGTCAAGTGTTTCTTTAAAACTCAATGTCTGCAAGACTAAAATCCTGTCCCAGTGAACATAAAGTGATAAAAGTAAAGCAAAATATGCATATTAATGTGAATGCATTCTAAGTGTCAAATATTTTAACTCGTTGGAAATAAAAGTGCCCTGTCCTGATGCACTTTACATATGGTGATACCTCTATATGCTGAAACATGTAGGGATGATTACAGATTTTCTTCAGCTGCATTATGGTGTTCATTAAGGTCTTGGCTCCTCCTTTACCCTGTGGTTGAAACAGATCAAGGTAAAAAAATCTTTAGATCAGCACAGATGCGTAACAGTGAGCTAGCATACAGCTTCTCTCTTTACCTTCTTGTCTTTCTCTGATCCATCAGTGAGCAGGATCCCTTTGCCCTGCATGTGTCTGTAAAGAACCTTCTGGATGGCTGACATGTCACATTTGATGACATACTCCACCTTTGAAAAAAATGAGGAGCCAATGAAAAAACACAGACCATATTACAGATTTTTGAAAATGGCCTTTGGTCTTTTCGCTTTGTTCTGAATGAAAATGCAAATTCATTCTTTGCCACTAGGTGCTGCTATTTTAGCTGTAAAAGTAGAGATTTCTCAACTGTACACTGAGACCTCTCTTGCTGTACACAAAGCACTCACAAATGCTTCTTTAGAAGGCATTACGAAATGGAAATAAGACCAATCAATCAATCAATCACAGCAGATTAGTGTAACGCAAAGGAAGGTTTTCGCAAAATTACATGATATTATTAAATAACGATGCTCCGATCACGATTGTGATATCATGCCGTATCGGCCGATCGTGAACTGAGCATCCCTTTTATTAAATTATATATTGTCGCCTCTGGCTTGCTTGGTTAGGGAGACCTAATTTCTAGTGATTACCGTCCTCTTGACTACAGAGACCATCTCTGTATTTGATAAATGAACAGTTTAATAACATCATTATATATTAACATCAGTTCTCCTCTGTTCTCCTATCTGATAATGTTCAGTAATTTGATACAATCTGTATTGTTAAAAGCGCTCTATAAATCAAAGTGATTGGTTGATTGAAAGTGATATTGTAAGACAATGTAAGCGTTTTTGAACTTGTATGCATGTCAACCTGTTGCTGGAGGCTCTCAAAACCCATAACCCACTTTAACAAGGTACTACTTGATGATTTCAGTACATCTAATGCATACAAAATCTAATAAAAACCGTTTAAAAAGAACTAAGTGGCTACTTACCTTCTCAGGTAACTGAGACTCCACCTCTTTTTTCAGTCTTCGCAGAAGGAAGGGGCGTAACACCTTATGCAAACGACGAATGATAAGGATGGTCTCCTCTTCATTTAGATCCACCTAACAAACACCAATGCAATCCATAATAGAGAGAAACCTTATTGACAGATAGCATGTAAAACATTTAAATCTACAAGGGTGAATATAACAGTCTACCCTCTCTCCTGTCATTGCAAAAGGAGCATTGAACCACTGCTCAAAGGTGCTGCAGCTTTTGAAGATGGTGGGCAAAAGGAAGTTGAGCAGGGCCCAGAGCTCAGGTAATTTGTTCTGCAGAGGTGTTCCAGTAAGTAACAGCCTCCTGGGAGCTACGTAGTGAGTGTTCAAGACCTGTGTGAGCTTGCAATGATGGTTTTTCATGCGGTGACCCTCGTCCACTATCATATACTTCCAGCGAATCTGGGAATTGGAAAAGATTCAAGAATTAGAGCGTAAGGGCACTGATTTTGTACAAACGTGCCTTGCATTGCCACAAGCCACTCCCAGGTCATGGGCTTGAGTCCCAGGGAATGCATGAACATATAAAAAGTACACTACAATCCAGTTTTATTTAACTGATAGAAAGGGACAGAAAAGACTTCTTCAGTGTTGCAATATATTTTCATTTTAAATAAATGCTGCTCTTTTTAACTTCCTAGTGTGCAAAGGATACTGAAAAAAATGTATCTGTCTTTTGAACAGAAGATTATATATAGAATGCACTGCAAGTGATTTTGGAGATCAAAGTGTCTACAGATGCATAAATGTAAATATGTGGGCTTTACCTTGGCAAGAATGTGCTTGTCTTTGATGATGTACTCGTAGGTGGTTATAAGAACATTTAACTTTCCACTGCGGAGCTGCGGAACCAAAGACCTCCGCAATGATGGTGTGCCCTTAGACAAATTAAAACAGAACTGTTTTTACCTCTGATTTTATTACCTTTATGCTATATAACATCATAAAATGATATCATCCAAAGAAACAAAACATAGTGATGATAAAATCAATGGCCACCTTGTAGGCAATTTTCACAATACTTGGTGCCCACTTGTCCAGCTCATAAACCCAGTTGGACAAAGTCCTGTAAAAAAGAAGAACAAAAATCAATTTTGTCATTTTTATACCAGAAGCCATCAACCCAGAATAAACGTTTTACCACTAAACGAAGTCACATCTCTAAATGATATGTGATGATGTGATCGTGGAACAGAGTTGAGGGATGTGAGGTGAGGCTGTTTGAGGACATTTCTGGTCCTTGCACAAATCAATCACAATAACTTAAGCTAAAACAGTGCTGATGGCCATTTTCACCGTGTCCCGTAGGGGCTTTTACAGACAGGAAGTCTCTGTGACATCAGTGGGAGCAGTCTAAATGCACGTTAATAAGAACATAAGACACCCACAACTACATAGATAATATTACAAGATGCTCTGCCATCAGGGAATCCATTTAATTCAATCTCCAACCAACCACGCATGATCAATATGATGACTGTTCAGTGGCCTGTAGAGCTGCCATATGTTACCTAAAAAGCAACATCATGAATCACTATTGTGTTTGCAGTCATAAGAGGTCAACTGAACTATGTGGAACAGTGTTTAGCTACTTAATGAAGCTATTACACCGCAAATCCTCTTAAGCAGCTCACCTCATTACAACTCTTATCAAATTATTCACAGCTTGTTTGCTGGACTTACGAGAGTGGCACGATGATGAGGTATGGCCCGTTGAGCCTCTTGATTTCCATCAGATAAGTGATGAGTGCGATTGTCTGAATGGTCTTGCCCAGTCCCATCTCATCAGCCAGAATACCATTCAGGTTGTTGTTGTACAGAGACACCATCCATTCCAGACCCTGGATCTGAACAAAAGACTTGTTATATGGCAGTAATATCATATAAAATAATTTCAGACAGACGACTGAGCAGACGCATGATGCACTGACTCCACAATAGTTCATTGAACAACATGGGACAACAGACCCAAATGGTGTTTCACAGCCCCAGAGTGAAATCAATGCATGACTCCTAGAGTTCCCTTAGTTCTTTTAAAGGATAAACAGTCTCCATGAAGTTTTCTTTAAAACACCTCAGCAATCAAGTGGGGAAGAAAAACATCACAAGAAAAAGGGCCTTTTTTCTTCTTTTGAAATCCAATACTGTCCAAAGAGGATAACAGATTCAATATAAACCACTCAATTTTTGATAATTCGTCTCTGTGGGATTTCTTTCCAGCAGCCCCTTTCGTTTCTACAGTGTTATCCCTTGAAATATAATTTAAACCTATGCAGCCTTTTCAGAGATGATGGATTCTGAGTATAATGTATCTGTGGAGGTGTGTTGCTTTACCTGGTAATGTTTAAGGGTCCCATTGATCAGTAGGGTGGACTGTTTCTCTACCCTCTCTATAACCGCGTGGGCCACTCCATAGTAAGACTGGGAGCTGGTCTGTCCCGCCTGAACACTGTACTCATCATCCACATCCTGCTTAGCTGACCTGCAACACAGGATACATTAAAATGGACAGTTTATTCAAAAATGAAAAATCTGACTGTCATCATTTAGCCAACTCATCCTCATGTTGTTCCAAGCTCAAAAGACTTTCGTTCACCTTTTTAACAGAAACAAAGATATTTTTAATATTCTTTCAAAACTTTTGTCTATACATTCAAGGCTAAAGCAAGTCCATTCCTCACATACACATGTATAGAAACTGTGTCTCTTTGGAAAACTTGAATTAAACTTCTTAAATTATAAGGATATACAATATTATAAGCATTAAACAATTTGGTTGAATGGACTCTAAAGGGTTCAACAAAAATAATCAAATAACCTTAAATGTATCTTCATATATTTTGTTCTAAAGTTAAAAAAATGTTTTATGAGTGAGGAACTACATGAGAGCGAGTAAATAATGACCCACTGTATTACCACACCTGGCTTTTTCTTGCTTGTCAGCTAATTCCATTTTACACAATTTTATGAAAAACAATGGTTACACTTTAATTTGGCTAACAATTCTCACTGTTAACTATTAACAACCACTATTGCCTTATTAACTCCTAATTTGTTGCCTATTAATACTTAGTAAAGTTTAGGTTTAGGTATGTAGTAGAATTAAGGAATCTAAAATATGGTTTTGCAGAATAAAGTATTAATACAACCTTGATAAGTAATAATAAACAGCCAGTAAGCTATTAATACAAATGCTAATAAGCAACTAGTGAATAATAAGAACTTGCTCCTAAACTAAAGTGCCTCCAAAATATTTATTTTTGTCCATTATGATACTTGCAAGTTGCAACAAGGTAAACCTGCACTTTTCACTAAAGCATTTTATTAGTCCAATAGGTCATTAATACTGGATGCAACTCTTTAGAAATACACAATACAGTCCATGTGCTGTCTGTGGCTACCTCATTATTTTTCGTCAACACATTGTTCTATCATTGCAAATGACATGGGTCCAGTTCCCATGGAATGCATGTGCAAGATGCAATGTAACAATGGATACATGGATATAATAAATGACTGAATTCTTGACTGCAAGAATTCAACAAGGTGCTGGTAACAACCTGTAGAGATTATGGTCAATGTTGAGAAGATCTACAACTCCATCTATGGGGCTCTCCTTTGTTGGAAACTGGTGGACATGTTCATTGAACCAGCTAGAAATGTAACAATTCTTGTGTCTTCACAAAAGTTCTACAGTAAACAATATGCAGTCAAGAGGCTGGCAGCTGTAGACAAGTAAGCTGTGCTATTAAAAACGATGCTCTGTTTCTATTAAGAGATTTCCATCAGCTTGATCCACCACCACAAAGCAAAATGGATCTATAGATTTATATTGAAATCCGATGTGCCCTTCTGTTGCTGTGGCCCATCTATGTTGAACGTGAACTTCTCTTCTGGACGGCACCGTTGTAACTAGAGGCTATTTCAGTTACTTTATCTTTCTGTGAGCTTGAATCCGTCTGCCCATTCTCCTCCAACCTCTCTTATTAACAAGGACTTTTCACCCACAGAACTGCCCACTCATGGGGTGCTTTTTGGTTTTCACACCACTCTCTAGAAACTCTACAGCCTTTTGTGTGTGAAAATCCCAGGAGACCGGCAGTTCCTAAGACACTATAAACCCATCTGGTACCTACAATAACTTTACGGTCTGAGTGACATTTCTTGGCTATTCTGATGTTTGAACCTCTTGACCAAGTGTGCATGTTTCCATGCAGTTAGCTGGCATTAAAATTGACTGATTAGACATTTGCATACACATCAAGCAGTGTCAGTGTGAATGTGAAGCGAATGAAGTGGTCGCTGAGTGTATTTAGAGGAAAACTTCAGCTAATTGCAATTTAAGATTAAATTGGGTAACACTTTATTTTGATGGTCCCTTTTGAACAATCTGTTGACAATAAGTAGCTTTGCACCTACATGTCAACTAAC
>JAUCNO010001053.1:11447761-11468647 GCA_032353835.1 Enteromius viviparus
GGAGCGAGGATTAAGTAAGGAGGGAGCGCGGAGCGAGCGAGGAGCGGGAAATGGTAAACCCGGAGCGGAGCTGGAGCTGACGCCTGGACACTGACTATTTTTCTATGCTATTTCTGTTTGCGGCTGATTGACTCTGCCTGTCTCACTCTGTGTTTTCAAATAAACAATCTGCAAATGAATCCGAACGTCTCCTCGCTCCCTGATTGTGACAGTTTCAGTCTGTTTTTGAGATTCATACATTTTAGTTGCATGGCATCTTTCCATCAAATTGAACTGATTAATCTTTAAGTGTTCCATACTGTATATTATATACAGTAGTCAACATTTTAAATGGATCAGAGTTTAAAAGCTGTAAGTTTAAGTAGCATTTTGAATGCAAATCAAAATAAATAATGAAAAATAAAGATAAAATCCAGTTTATATTTACAATAACATATTTTTTTACCTGACTTTGTTTCAGTGCAGCAGCATTTGAGCATCCTTCTGGGGACACACAAGTGTTTTTCATATACCTGTGCTGTGAATTTAACCAGCACAAGAAGAACGTATAGGGAGAAAAAGAGCGAAAAAAAAGAGAGCGTGAGATGATAAGGTGCCCCTGATGAAAGACAACAAGGAGTTGGATGAAACCAGTCGGATTGGGGTTTGATGGTTGATTGCAAAAAGAATGTCAACATCACTTCTCAGGATGTCATTCAGTCAAAGGTGTTTTCATAAAACCATCCTCACAGAAAGGGAGGGGAGCGTCGGATGCCTTACGCAACTGTTCCTTCTGAGAAAAGCACCCTGGTGAACGGCACGTTCCCGTTGGTCTCAAAGTTAGTGCGAGGGGCTTCATTCCTCTCTGTCTTTCCCCACCGAGAGCCTTCAATCACTCTTTACATGCTCAAGTATGGAAAAATGCTTGTAATGAATGCTGGAAAGATGAGAGACCTGCTTCCCAAATGTATGATCTGCTGAAAAGCCAAAACCAAGCTTATGATACGTTACTTTTTTAAACTACATCCTATCCATATTTACACTTGAGTCATTAGCTATTAGTAAAAAGTGAAATATAGTCAAATATAGAAAGCGTAGGTGTGTTTGACGCTGAGTGCGGGTTCACAGAAAGTAAGAGGTGAAAAGTTAAATGGCTGCTCTGTATTGTCCTCTATACCCACATGAGCTTCTACATCACAAGATGTTGCAGAATTGTCCATCTCTCCATCTGTCTCTTATTTCTGTCTCTCTTTTCCTCCTCTATCCATTCCTGTCTAAGCCCAACAGTAGTCTACACAACTTCCAACACAGCCGTCACGTTGCGTTTTCCCAAGAAAGAGAGCTAAAATCATCCGGTGAGCTTCATTTGTTGATTTAGATTATGTGACTTTGCTACATTGGCCGCTCTTATCTGTCCTCTTTGAAGTGCATAAACGGTAAACGCGCTTGCTTTCGCTTTTATTTTCCAGGATGTTAAGTAAAATACTTTTTCCAGTGACATTGTGACTTTCAGAGACTGTGAGGTGAAGCTTTAGTCTTCTGAGATTCAAGATAAAATCTTGAATACATGCAAAAAGTCCTCTTCGTTTAAAAATAACATTCCTCAGTTCTGACCCATATTACTTTTCATCAGAATTGTATTTTGTATTTTATTGTATATATTTATTTATTTATAAAAGCAACAACACATTTGAAAAGGTGCGTTTAGAAATGTATATTAATAAGCAGAAAATGTTTCTGATGAAAGGCTGTTTAAATGAAGATAAAAGAATAATGTATAAGCAACATTAAAAGCTTTAGAGTTTAGCATGAGCTGTAAAATCACAAAAGGACTATAAAGGATGAGATTAACTATTATATTCCGTTTCAGTAGAGCGCCTTTCATTTGGAGGAAAGTACTGATATAGTAAGAACACAACAACACAGAACAACAAGCCAGAGCCAAAGACACACACACACACACACACACACACACACACAGAGCCGGCAAAGACTCAATTTAGTGCATTTCCTGTGTTTTTAAGTGAATCTTGAGAAGTGTTTTTTCCATTACGCACACAGCAACCTCTCTGTTAAAAAAAAACACTAGAATATGCTTTTTTTTGTTAAGGACAAGAAGCTATTCCAACACCACAAGGAAGGACATGACGTATAGCTCTTTATTATAATTTTAGAAATTTAAAATTAACATAAATTATTTCTGCAAACAAACAAAAAATACATGTGCAAGTTTGACAAGTGCTGTCAAACAATTAATCATGATTAAAGGGTCATTAATTACTGACAAACCCATAAGACCTTCGTTCATCTTCAGAACACAAATTAAGATATTTTTGATGATATCAGAGAGCCGTCTGTCCCTCCATAGACAGCAACACAACTGAAATGATCCCAGATCCAGAAACATAGTAAAAACACCGGTAAATCAGTCCATGTGACATCAGTGGATCAACTTTAGTTTTGCGAAGCTACGAGAATAACATTTTTGCGCAAAGAAAACAAAAATTATATAATTTTTAAAGAGTATCACAACACATACACAAGCTTTAACGTATTTACCATAATCAGCCTTGTTGTGATAACCCTTTAAATCACATCCAAAATAAACTTTTTTGTTTACATAATATACTTTGTGTCCTACGACAGAGTTTTTAAAACTTAAACTACGAGATTAAAGTCAAAACAACGAGATTAAATACAATATTTAGTATAGTGCACCCAGATTGAGAGAAGGCCACCAGATATAGGCTTATATGAATATTGTTACGTCCAAGCGGCTACTTCATGTTACTGAGATGAGATCAAAGAACTCGCTTAATATCAAGAATATGATATTTATTAAAGCGCTGAGTTTCCCGCGAGTTCTTAGATCTCATCTCAGTAACATCAAGCGGCCACTCGGACGCAACAATATTCAAATATGCCTATATCTGGTAGTATCTTCTCTCAATCTGGGTAATTTACAAATGCACTATACTAAATATTATATTTCGACTTTAATCTCTTAGTTTCAACATTAATCTCGTAATATTTCGACTTTATTCTCGTAGTTTCGACTTTAATCTAGTAGTTTTAGATTTTTTTTTGGAGTTCCTCACAAAATATTAAGAAGCAAGAGTTGTTTGTTTTTGCAGCAATAATAATAATAGTTAATATTTCTTGAACTCTAAAGAATGATTTCTGAAGGATTATATGACATGATGCTGAAAACTCAGCTTTCACATCACAAGTTAATTAATAAAAAATACAATAACAGTGAATAAATCTTTATTATATTTAGCCACTATTTTATATATTTTCCAATAATTATATATATATATATATATATATATATATATATATATAATCACATTGGACTGCTCTATGCTAAAAATATTGGTTTAGCCTGACGCTTTAAACTTCTAATTTTATGCAGCACAGCAAAAATAACTTTTTTATATAATAACTTTAACATTATGATCCACACAAATGCATGCACACACATTTTACACAAGCAAGCACTGAGATATTTCCTCACATTCAATACTATTTGAATGTATTTTAACTAATATTCAATTAATCATTATATAATACAATTATTTCTTTTCAGATCTCTGTATATTGTATAGAATTGATCTTTCCTACCAAGGTGAGCCCTTTGCTCATTAATGCTAAGTTAGTCAGTCACTCCTGCAAGGTTACCAAGCGACATCCACATGATCTTATTAATATTCATGCATAACAGAGAAGAAAAGACTCTTGATAAATACATTACGCAGCAACTAGTTGCCCAAGCCCAGAGCATGGCCTCAGAAACAAGATCACAGTTTCTCTTTTGATATGATGTAAGTGACCAAAAAAATCAACCAATCATGTAACACATAACTTGTGTAAAAGGTTACAGTGATTAGTAATTATAGAGGCTGTAAGTGAGCCTCTTAGTCCATACTTAGCACACAGAGGACCTTGTTTACTAATGTAAGAGACATTATTTTTCTCTGAATTTGCTCTTGGTTTAATACAGATCAATTAACTCTTACAGAAAGAGGATCACAAGGATACTTATTGTATGAAAAAGAACAGCACCTCAATCTTATATAGCGTTTTAGATGAAAGGTCACAGAAGAGCACATCCATCTGACAAACAGCTCTCGCAAGCACAAGGTGTGGGAAAAACTACAATAACTACCATTACGCATTGTTCCATCACAAGTCCCAGAGCTCTTGTGTCCCTGACACTCCCATACACCGTAACAAAATCCCTCAAGAGCCACAGGTCAACAAAAGATGGGTAATCAAGCAGAGGAGCCACATCTAGGCCACCTGCTCTTACTATCTATTTTTAGAGCGCCGAATACGAACAAACAAACATGCAATCTGCAGCAGGCAAGTCAAGCTCAAACGTGTCCTCTTTAACCAGATCAAACTTCTGCGGTTTCAGTCAAAACTGCCACCATGTCCTTCTCTGATAGGGAGAAGAAGAGTCCCCCTGCACATTTTGTTCTAGAATGTTCTGCATTCAGTTTTTTTTAGGTCCTGGTATGTGTGGCAGGTCACAGAGAGGTAAAATTAGTTCTCATGGGGGAAAAATGCAGTTCTGCCATGCGCTTGCATGCAAAAGCGTTAACACGCAGACTGCGTTTCGACATGCAATTTCTTCTGCAATATAGGGCTTTCCCAAAACGCAAGGATGCCTTTTAGATTGAGACCGAAGGCTGAAGGAAGGATAATTTGGGATCTTTATTTATAACTGGTGATTTTTTATATATATTTATATATATATATAGACGTTTTACATTATGTTGTCGTACAACTCTGCTTAAACTTAAAACTGGAGGAACCTAAAGTTAAAGTGTCACACATGAAGGTATGATCGTGGCTTGTGGCTCACTTCTGCAGGGTGGTCAGATTTAGGGGTGACCAGGGTCACATGTTTTAATCCTGGAAATAAAACCAGTATCACAGTTTCCACAAAAAGCAACAAGGCAGTTTGAAGTGGCAGTATGAAACTTAACAGTATGTTAAATGAATGATTTCTGAAGGATCATGTGACAATGCAGTTTTGAGTTTAGCTTTGCATCAAGAATAAATAATATTTTTTAGATATATTTAAATAGAATACTGTGATTTTAAATTGCAATATTATTTTATAATATGTATTTTGGTCAAATAATGAAGCGTGCAGAAACTTTCAAACATTAAAAAGCTTACCAACCCTAAACTTATCAATAGTCCTGCACATACATAATTTATAGGTAACATGCAAAATATTCAACCATTGCTTTGGCCAATTGAAATGCTAAAAAAAATTAACTTAGCAATTTAATAATTGTACATAAATATGACTACTTACCCTCAAATGTGTCATAAGTGTCTACTAAGAGTACTAAGCTTTTTATTGTTTTTTTTTAATCCAACAGCTATTGATCTGATATATTACTCCTGAAGGTCTCCTGAAGGATTGACCAAAGATGATTCACACTGGTTGGACACTTCTTACCGTCCACAGTAGACATATATACAGTATATTGTCATTATTATGTAAGTGAAAATTATTAGTGCTGGTCTTCAGTGATAATGTCAAGTTACTTTAATGTAGTAGTTGTAATGTACTTTAATGATTTGCACCAAACAATGATAAGGATTCATGCAGATATCATCCAAAACCACACTTTAACAGGGGTGTTTCCAAACTTTTGGATATACAGTAGTCAACAGTTTAAAAATAAGTGCATTAAAGTTGTTCTAAGACAAGAACACATTTTGGATTTAAGTTTTAGGACAGTACTGATGAAAGTTTTGATCCACTAGTTGATGTTGACTACTGTGCTTTCTAATCTATCAATCTCCCAGCATGCTTTGCATGAAATAAACTTCAGTGATGGCAGAGCACTAGTCCTATCAGGTAATCCTCAAAACTGGCGCCAGAGTTAAATTTTAGGTGTATAACTGGAAGTTCATGTATGTATGTGTGTGCTCTTATTCTTATAACACACAATAAGCCATTCATATTGACCAAATCACATCCTGTCCACTTTTTTTGGCAAAAGTAAATAAGGGGTTAGTGAGGTGGGTAAGAGACATGAATGGATGTCATGGCAGGCATCCAACTCTGTGTTCTTAAATAGAACCTGGTCACAGAGTGAATGGAGAGGGGTTTTTTTTCAGGCTCCCTCCAAATAAGATAAAACGTGACTAAAAGAGAAAAAAAGCACAAGTATCAGATTGTAATGTTAGCAAGGTTCATGTTGTAATTAATGTTTTGGTTTCTTGTGCATTGCAATTTAAAGCTCATGTAACCAATGGTTTCTTTTTGTTAAACACGCCGGGAACGCAGTGTAGGAGACTTCAGAGTAGCCAACAGCAGAGATTATTGTTCATTTTAAAGGAAAAAATAATAAACTCAGTGTAATTAGAACCACTGGACCTTTGCTTGACCTATTCGCCTTAAGTGTCCTACTTTCATAAGAACCCCCATTTCCCTTCAGTCTCTGAAAATCTGGGTTCAGGAAGGCCGGTTTGGGGAGGAGATGGATTTAATTCAATACAACATTAAACTCCAAATGAGATTCTTCCTGTCTGAGACCAGAAAGAGCTCAGGACCAGGCTGTGAATGGGTGGGTGAGGAAACTCACGGGTCACTGGGTTCAATGAGGGCCAGCGGAGTGACGGGAAGAAGAGGTCATGATGACTTGTGCTCCTAGCTTTATATTCCATTGAACCAGCTACAAAGTGACAAGCTGAACTTGTCGTGTGAATGACAAATTAATCTATATAACATTTGCCATTTTGTAGATTCACCAAACATAGGTTTGAGTATTGTTTGCATGCAACTTTATTTTGTAGCTCTTTCGCATGCATATATTTTTACAGTGGAATGAAAAATGAATCTGTATTAAAAGATTCATTTATCATTTGTTGTCATTGTTGTCAATTCTTATGAATTCTTTTTTTACTTCCAGTTTTATTTTGCAGTGCTGACATCATGCATATGTTTTTAAAATGAAATGTCATGAATTTGTATTCATCTTGTCATATGATTTTATAGCGGAATGGCAAATGAATCTATATCACATGTCATTTTCATACTGTACCAAAAAAAATCTTTTTTTTCACATGAACACAATAGGGATGGTAAGATTCACTGATTCATTTAGTGCAATGCCAAAAAAGTTAACAGTGAGATGCATGAATTTAAAAGAGTGAGCATTATTTGTACCGTGATGCCTAATTTCTAATATATTTACATGGATAAAAACTTATTTATTTATATATAATTATTAGCAGATGCCCTATATTTTTCATTTTTTAGAAAGTGACCAATAATTTGTGACTAATATTTTATATGTAGATTGATTTCTCCTTTCTAAACTGTTCTCTCATCACCGCTGCTGCTACATGATTATAACGTATCACAACACTACATAAACCGAGGCATGTTCTGAAATTCACATCAAATATAGATTAACATGGCAGCAGTAGAGTTGCTGGTAGAGCTGTGAACTGCATTATACTGAATTGTATAGCATCATATTTTCTTTTAATTGCACCAAATTGCATTGAATTGAATCAAAATTGGATCTCAGTGCATTGTCATAAGGGGTATATAGTATTGCATCGCATTGATAGGTATCTTTCTCTGTGAATATGATTTCACACTGTATTACAGAATCAGTCCTCATTTCGCAGATTTTTACAAAACTTCTCATTTTGTAGTAATGTTATCCAAAATATTAACAGTTTACATGCATTTTATGTACAGCTTTATTTTTTGTCATGCATGGAAAATCACGTGTACGACTCCAGCACTACAAAATACTGCTGCACATAAACAACATGCAAACTTAAGATATTTTTGGACCTTTGAGAAAGAATCCACATGAAAAAGAGCCAGTGATGGACAATAATGATCCCAAGGAAAGCCTGGCATTCCAGCCCCAAAAGCACTGCCCGTTGTGTGTGGTTAATGACACACAATTGAGAAGGTAAACAAACTGTCTGGGAACGAATAAATCATTGCACATAGCTCATCGAAGTAAACAACCTGAGGTAAACAAGGCAGACAAGGGCTCCTGTCTCTAGGCAAAATAGCTCCTAAAGATACAACGTACCAAGCCAGAGCCAGTTCATGTGATACAGACTCCATTTGATTCGCTTCAGACCTAATCAGTTCAGGACTGCCTGTAAATAAACGATCTGGAGTATAGATTAAACTTGAGCAAACACTTGGAAAGGATGGCAAATTTTCCATCCAAAAATGATCAGGCTAAAACCTCTCTAAATTTGGAATGTATCTTTTGTGTGTTACAATGGTATTTTGGCTTGAGGTGTTTTATTCCATTCCATTCTTTTTGTTACTTAACAATGATGCTGTGTCTATCAGTGAGACAAACAGAAGAAGTTGTTTTTGGTTTGGAAGCAAACACTGCCTGAATGTTGCTTGACCTTTAGCCCTTTCAGCGGCCAGCTGCCTCGCAATGAATTTACCTGTAAATGACCCCATTTTGGTGCAGGAACATGAGGGCTGATGTCACCTCAGCAGCGTAAAACCGTGAACGAGCTTCATCGAATTTGCGCGAACGCTGGATCTGGAACATCAGGTCTCCGCCATTCACATATTCCATGACAAAGAACAAGCGGTCCTAAAGTGAAGAAACACAGGTTAAGAAAGGTTAATTATTTCACTTAATACATGCTAATTGTTTACATTTCTCGCACCTCAGATATATTCTTCGTTAAGTAAACATCAGTGCACCATGAAATCAAGGGCTTAATTTGATGTCTACATACAAGTATGGGAACTTCAAGGTATTTACAGATTCTTGATCTCGAGATGGAGATTTTAGGCACTATTTGCCTAACTACTTAACAAACAAAAAATAAAAAGAAATGGACATTTATGTGATATACTGAACAGTTGGAATCATTCATATTGACACAAAAGCCATGAGACGGAGATTTGTGTTTTTTTTAACAGAACCACTACAAGGAAACATCAAAATAAACAAAATAATGATTAGTTTGTGAACTGGACATCACACCAGTATGGATTACAGGTTATGATGTTGTAAATAATATTCTGTTTTTTGCACATACAAGTTGTTTCACTTCATAAGACCTTAATATATTGTCAAGAGCCATGGGTATTATTTTGTGTTACATTTACATGCTTTTTTTTGCTCAAGTCTGAAGGTGAGTAAAAAGACTGCGAAATGTATTTTTTGGATGGACTATCCCTTTAAGAGTGATTTGATTAATTTACATTTTAATACAGTGATCCAACTTTCATAAACCTTTAACAGAACCATAAAAAGTCATGAGTTTCTTTTTTATTTCTCTTTTTTTTCAAGAATCTGTTTCTTATTTTTCAGCTGAGTTGAGGGGAATGCACTTTCAAAAGAAAATATTTTTTGAGAGGTTATGAAATCCAACTGTTAACCACAACTGGGTTTAAACGACAAGGCTGTATAATAGAATATAAATGTTGGAAAGTTCAGAGTCAATGAGAGAATCCAGCAGACATTCTCAGAAAACATGAACCCATTGCCCTGTACGGCTGAATAGAGTATATCTCATTATCTTCAGTGGGTCATGCACATCATTTCAAAGAATCAAGATGTATATCAAACCCACACAAACTGCCAGTCCAGCTATGTGACTCATGTCCTAGTCAGTAGACGTAAAGATTGGCTGAGGAAATATTCTGAAATACGCAATACTCATAGATGTTCATTTGGCTGGAGAAGAAGAAGAAGAACCTGATTTGCATCTTTTTGCCAAAAAAAAACCTAATAATGCAAAAGGATGCTTTTATGTATTGTTTGTCATCTGAAAAAACAAAGCAAAACAAGAAAACCCACAGAATAAACTCAGGAAGACATGCAATGAGTTCATTGAGTTCATAGTGCATTTTTCCAGAAAATTTGACTTGCTATAATAAAAAGGCTTCAGGCTGTTAGAATATTTCCTTTATTGTTCAATCCATCACGTCCTATATTTCTTGCTACCTGTTTTTTTTCTCAGATTTTAGTAAAGAATTATCCGAAGGTAAGTGTAGGTGTTATTTTCAGCCATTGCAGGTCTCATACAAATGCCTCACTTTGGTGATATGAACGATACGCTGATATTATTGAATTGAAATCATGATTTCATTGTAATCGTATGTCTTATGTAATTGCAGTCCAGTCTGCCCTGCTTGTTCTTTTGCAATGAAAGCGAATTTAAACAGGATGCTGAAATAGTTTGTTTAAAATGTGCCCAGAGTCACAGCAAAGGCCCACCCAATCAAATGCCAATAAACATTTCCTGCCTCTAATTAGAAATGTACAGATACTGGCGTCCCCGCGCCGTGCAAGAGAAAAGGCCCGATTGACAGATAACAACCAAGACCCAACAAGCCGGTCTAACAGAGTGTATCATATCTGCGCTACATATGAATGAGTGTTAAAGTACAACTTAAGGCTGGAATACACTGCACTTTACCAAGATTTTTGCCCTGATTTACAGTCTGGACAAGTTGAAACTAGCTGCAAAAAATCAGAGCCAGTCTGCAGATTTGAGTGGACAGATTTCATAGAAAATCCTGTTGTGTGGGATGGTCACACACTGATTTTTAGCTTCTATGATGACTTTCTGTTAGAGGATATCAAAAAATTATATTTTACTCAAATAGTCGAAGATTCGATTCAAGGAGCCTGATTCGATTACCAATCTCACAGTTGAATGTTCGCGGGGTGTAATGTTTTACCATGCAACTCTATGGAGGTGCTCAATGTCTGATTTCACATAGAACTACAGGTTTTCTCCCAATAAGTTAATATACAGCCTATTAAAATAATGCTGTAAATAACGATCTGAAAAGAAAGTGTGAATAAATCCACCCACCCATATAGATTTAAATAGTTTCATTTTCCTTAATCCGTGACCGACAGAGGTGCATCTTGGCGGCAAGGATTTAAATCTTTAAAGATACTCAAATTGACACATTTCAGCTGGTTTATACGGTGGCCGAGAGAGCTCAACGCGCAGCAAACTTAAGAAAACACATGCAAACAGAAAAAAATGATAACACATTAAGAAAACATCAGTTTGACAACACAGGTACTGCAAACACAGAAACGCGTGACGAAAAAGTGACGCGAAAACATGACAAACCCATCGGAGAGAAACTCTAGATAACATAGCATTAAAATAATGTTTCACAGTTAAGTGTGTAATTCGTCAGATAAGTCTAATAATATCCAAAAACCGTATGATCAGGTTGTTAAAATATACACAAAAACCCTCACCTTTTAGTTCAGCGACAACATCTCTGCTCTGACCAAAAGCCTCTAAACAAATAATCAGGTCCCAGATGGGTTCGTCACTTTTTGAGGTCCCCCTGAAAAATTTCCGTTGTGGCCCGTGCTGTTTGCAGCACCTCTCTGTGTTTGGTTGCGTTGTGTGTTTTTTTTTTTGTTTGCATGTGTTTTCTTCAGTTTGCAGCATGTTGAGATTTCTCGGCCACCGCAGGATTATATATACTGTATATTGTGTATATTATTTATGTTGTATAAGATTTAGTTGAGTTACGTTGGAGTAAAGCCCTCATGTCTTCAGTGCATAGTGCAAGCAGGAAAAACAAAGAGCAGCAATGACTTTGACTGGGTCTATCATATACATAACATTATAATGAGAACACTATTTTAATTACGCTGTTTAGCTGTTGTGTTTCTGCACGTTGTTGCATGAAGAACGAATCCACAGAGTTCATTCAGAGCCTTCAAGTTGTAATATCAACATAGTGCTGTATAAATAACGACGCATATTCTATATGAGATCAATTAAATCCCACTATCATGCTTTATTCTACTGATCATCTTCAGCATGCGCAGCTCAGAACATTAATAACTTTTGTCATATACAGTACATAACGTTATTATGAGAGCACTACAGTAAAACAAAAATGTTGTGAATTCTTAGGGTTCCGATGATGTTTAATGCATCTTTTAATGGAAACATAAAACATTATTTACTCCATTTGTATCTGCGTGGAATCCATTACACATTTTCCTCCCTAACATCAGTAATGATGACTGTCCATGACTCATCTTATTTTGCCCCGCCCCCCAAACATATGATTCGACTATCAGACGACTGTTGGCAAGATTGGACTGTGAAAATCCTTAGTTGGGGACATCCCTAATTTCAAGCCGATTTTTTAAAAATGTATTGCTTTCATTTTTATGCATCTCCTAGCAACAATCAACCTGGTCTCATAAAAATATGTACCTGTGTGCACCTTTTTGCAACACCGTTTACTATATTTTCAAAGAGAAATGTCCACTGAGCAGGGCTATAACACAGGTTCAATATGTGAACCCTGGCACATTGTATTACGCTGATATAGGTATGTATTGTTGCGTTTCAGAATTGAAATATCTGTGGACGGTTGCTAAAAGTTAATGCTTTATCATGAAATAAGCCCTATACACCAAATCCAACCCTAAACCTACAAATGCAAAAGTGATATAAAAAGGCATTTGTTGATGCAATCGTGTCATTTCAACTCCCTTCTACACAGATTTGAACTGTTTTGTTGAAGCATAGTTACACAGGATTGACCTGGAGCTCCTCTCCTCTCAAGTACATCTCTGTACTTCATGAGCTACCGAACAAACCTATCGTCTATGAAAACACATAGATATGAAACTGCATATTAATATTGTTTTGAAGTCATAACATGATATTCATCAAGTAATTGTGTGAACATTATGCTTTATTAGTCAAAACTTTGTGTTAAAGGAAATAAAAAGTGTCTGAGTTTTACTGCCTCTGGTGCTCATTTCTTTTGAAAACTGCAGTAATATGTACTTATTGGTACATATTTTTTGTTTCACTAAAACTGCACTAAGGTATGTTTATGCCATGACACTTGTGAGTTTGTTGTGTTCACAATAATGAAAGTGTATCACCTAAAGAAAAGGAGTGCAAAAATTAAATTGAGAGTTACTGAAGCTTTCTGCTTTTAAATGCTGTTGGCTGAAGTTGTGCCCCACTTTTCTTCAGGGTAATTGTTGTTCCCCACAGTGAGATTACCACACTCTGCACTAGCTTAACAAATGACCAGCTTTGTTAGGCTGATAGCAACAGGAAATAATTATAATTTTAGTACAGAGTGTATTGTGTGTGTGGCCCTGGACATTAATCAAGAATGTTTATCCTAGTCCAAAGCTATGAACCCAACACAAGGGTCCAGAAATATAAGACTACTAATAAACCTGTTTCTGATTTGCATGCTTTTCAGATTTGATAAAACATTTTTCTCTTTATAATGACTTTAATTAATTAATACTTATTATTATTTTAAATGAATCAAAATCCTTAATCCAAAACTAAATTGCAGTTTAATTTAAAATAAAATTAAAAACTCACTACAAGCAGACATAACATCATATACACCTACAGAATGTTTTTTCTTCAGTGTCATACTGTATGAGCATTAAGAAATCATTCTAATATGCTGATCGCTGCTCAGTTATTATTATTTCTTTTGCTTTATTATTAAAACATTTCTTATTATTGTCAGTGTTAATAATGACAAAAAAATATTTTAAATAAAAATAATATATTATTGTAAAATTATAAAAAATCTTTTTAGCAATTGCTTGTGTCCTTGCTGAATAAAATTAATAAACATGCATCATGAATTCTACAAAAACATGAAGCAGCACAACTGTTTTCAACATTGATGAAATGTTTCTTGACTGGTCATGTGACACTGGAGAAAGACTGGAGAAATTGTAATGTACTGATGTTACATATATATATATATGTTATATATATAGTGTATACATACCAATGCAAAAAGGTCAGAAACCCTTCACTAGGATACAAATTCATATATGTATGTGTGCGGTGTATTTACTGAAATGCAGTATAATGTGAAAACAGTGTAACAGCTTTTTGAACGGAAAGAGCCCTTACTGTGTTGGTTAAAAGGGCCTTTTCTGTACAAACACAGTAATTTTCTCTCTCTTTGATGCTTGAGGTTCAGGTTCAGGTGAATGCCAGCCGCTGTGTGCTGTATCAGAGACTCGGATGATGAAAGCTGAGACATTGTGTTTCTAAAGCAAAGCTTTCATTCAGCCCAAACAGCCCTCCAAATATAGACATTATGAAAATACATTTCTATTTTTATTTATTTGATTAACAAAAATATAAAAAAAGAAAAAACATTTAGCATTTTTAAATAAATGTGTTATTTGTTAAAATTTCCTTATAATGTTTTATTATTAAAATGCCCCTGGAAATGAATTATGGTTGTAAATATTGGCCCTTAACAATAAAGTTACTTTCTAACACAAGTAGTCATGCGGTTTAGATCAATATCTTCATCATTCACATCTGGCAAAACTTCAGAGTGCAATAAATATTGTAGCAAATGCCAGAAATACAATGAACGCATTATTTTGGCACTGGAAAGGGACAAACAGAGTCAGTCTAGACCGTGTCGAATAGACCCAGTACAAGAGAAGTAGTGAACTCATGTAAAGTAGTAAATCAACACACACTGCTACCAGAGACTCTTATCACACACTCCTCTGGCCAAGAAGCTGTCGCACTTCATTTCATGATGCTTGTCATTACAGCCGGAATGTCTCTTTCAGAACAACACCGTTTTTATCCAGCTTACATGCAGAAGCCGTGTCGCTCTCTCTGTCCATCACAATGCTCTTAATTGGCCTATTCGGATGCTTTTTCAGGTTTGTGCATGCCACTATGTTTTATATAAAACTCTGTGTTTGAGAACATTTAGTTCTGTGAGGAATGTTGATACAGAGAAAAGCTTATTAAGCTCAGTGTAGCGGAGGGTGATGAAAAACACGACACAGGGCTCGACAAGTACATGATAACTCAACAGCATGAGGTATACTCCTGTCCTTGCACGGATGCAACCTGATACTACACAAATATGATAAAAATGGGATATTTATACCCCTAGTGCGCTGTAAATGCAGCTAAACATGAGCTGGGTTTTGATATGATAAGAAGAAGGAGATATTATAGTTTCTACTAAAACAAACAATAAAATTGTTTGAAAGTTCGTCACCACAGGATGTTAAATATAGAATATGGAAAAAGATGCACATAAATGCTACAAGCTTAAATCAGCAGCAGGAGGTAAAATGCTGCCGTTTCTTAACACACAGGCTTGAGGAAATGTCTTTTTCCTGTTGTGGTGCCCTGCTTTGTGTCTGACAGGATTAAAGTTAGGCACTTTCCTGTAATAGGCGATAAGCAAAATGTACAATAATTAAAAAAAAAGGGATTTAATTATATAGATTTATTTGAGGTATATTCTGAAGCAGTATATTTTAAAACCAGTTGGTTCCCCTGCATGGTTCAACATACTATTCAAAGACATTTCCTTCTATGAGGGGCCGTATACTGTAGGCCATAATTATTGAAAAACCATGAAAAATTATTGAAAAACAGCCAATTCTAAAGATTTCATTGGTCTGGAATTTTGTTGTCTGGCTAAATGCTTTCTAGCATCTGGAAACTGAAAAAGGAAAGTGTGGTTGCTAGGGTAACCAGAATGATTTCTAGGGTCATTGCTAGGGTACTTGGGGTGGTTGCTAGGGTGTTGCTATGTGGTTGTTAGGGTACTTAGGGCGTTTGGAAGGATGTTACTATTTGGTTGCTAGGGTAACCAGAATGGTTGCCAGGGTGGTTGCTATGGTGTTGCCAGGGTACTCTGGGAGGTTGCAAGGCTCGTTGCTTTGTGGTTGCTAGGGTACCCAGGGTGTTAGTTAGGGTGTTGCTATGCATTTGCTAGAGTATCTAGGGTGGTTGCTATAGTGTTGCTAGGTTTCTCTGGATGGTTTTTCGGGCAGTTACTATGGTACCCAGGATACTTGCAAGGGCCGTTGATAGGCAGTTGCTAGTTGTCATAGATCATTACTATGGAGTTTTATAGAGTTCTTCGCATGTTTTTAGACAGAATTAGCACTTAGCTAATCGCTATTAACATGTAGCTATTCACTGCTAGCATGACTAACAAGTTTGAAGTCATAAATCCATTCTGGTTATCCTAGCAACCACCTAGATACACCCTAGCAACCGAGGGACAGGTTTTGACATGGCAAGCACCACTCACATTTTCTTCAGAAAAAGCACATATCTGGTTATGCAAATTAACTAATGAATGAATTTCACTAAGGTTGATGGATGTTTTCACTCGTATTTGTAAAAGTATTTCAGTAGTGCATATAGTGCATATATATATATAATAAATTCCAGTAAGGTTGATCAATGTTTTTCATTTCACTAGTGTACTAGTTTTTCAATAATTACGTCCTATATGGCCCCTCATGTCCTTCAGTATGTCTGTTATAATTGTGGTAAAAATGAGTAATATTAAAAAAGAAATTACACAGTAAAAAAATTCCATAAAATGTACTGAATTTGACATAAAAAATACAGTAACACCATTTTAGGTTTTATGGTTTTAAGTTAAATTAAGTTAAAATATGCAATATTAATTTAACAACATTACATGTAACACACAAACATAACCAATAAGAAAAAAAAATATGTTTATTTCAGCGAAAAAAAACATTATTATTTTTTTTTTTTTTTAAATCCAATGCAGGGAATTCTGGGAATAACAGTTTGACATTTTTTCCCTGTAAATGTACTATTAAGCATTTTGACAGTTTTTTACTGTTAAAAGCAGTCATTTTTTACAGCTTAGGAGTGTTGAAATATTAACCACAATTTATTGCGTGATTTCAGATATTTTGAAAACTATAGAGTTACTATACAGTTAGTTAATGATATGTTTTATATTACTTTAGTAAAGTTTGATTATTTTAATATATTGTTAATGATAATTCTGTAAATTATACTAATGATACTTTTAGGCCATTCTTGTCTGCTGTTTAACACCAACTAAATATTAAAAATTATCCCAATTACATAATCCCAAAATATTTATATTTTCATTCTTATGTATTTCTGTATTTTACAGTTAAAACTGTATGATAACTTCTAAAATGCTTTGAAAATTAATATTAAACAATTTTTCAAAATAAATTTAGTGTACTTTACAATGACTTTGAATGAGGCTCAACCAATCAGAACTATCAGTTTTATAATAAAGTTGATAACTGTTGCAAATTGTTCTTAAAAGGATATTTTATCCTACTTTTGTGTTTACACTAATACTTGTCAACTGCAAAACTTATTCAAAATCTGTCATCATATACAAACCACATCCACTGCAAACTACCTCTCTTCTTTCTTCAGATTGTAAAGCCCCCAAAGACAGATCTCTCTCTCCACATTTAGAAGTCATCATAAGAATTCAGTCTAGTTTGCAAAACGTAAAAAAAAAAAAGTTCTGCTTGTAAGAACAAGCTGTAGTTGAACATTTAATTCTATTCCTCAAGAATACATTCCTCCTCATTATTATGAGAAAGTACAAAGTCCATTTATCACTCAAGAATATTCCATTAAGGCCACTGAAAAGCAAACACATTTTGGATATAATCCATTAACAGAGTCACTTCTCACTTGTAAATGGAAATTTAAAGAGATAGCTCACCCAAAAGGGAAATTCTGTCATCCTTTACCACCCTTCACTTGCTCTCAACTTGTATGAGTTTTTTTCATCTGTTTCACACAAAAGGAGATATTCTGAAGAATAAGCCGTTGACTTCCATAGTATTTTATTCTAAACAAATTCAATGACTATCTTCTTTTGTGCTGAACAATGCTCATACATGCTGATTGGGTGAACTACCTCTTTAAGGACTGTAAATCAAAGCATGTATCTGATATGTGTGTCTTCTTCAGTTGAAGTCCAGACAACTACGGCTGCTTACATGGATGTCACAAAGTGTACGGCTCAATCTGACTGCGATTAATGGAGCGACTACAGAACATAAATGTGAGGGATCCTAGCCAAGACATCTGGGAACGCTCCAACCTGCTGTTTAAGAGCAGAGATGAGCCAAAGACAGGAACAAATGTCATTCCATGACCTCGGTTAAGAAGTTAAGTGTGGGAGTATAAACTAACCAGCTTGGAACAAGTGTTCATAAGAAAATTATTTTACTATAAACAATCTCAGAATTTATTTTTCTCTCGCTCTTTCGCTGACCAAGCTTTTTCAGCTCCATAGGTTTCCATATGCGCTTTGGCTGCTTGTATAACGTTATTTACATTGCTTAGCTGTAATTAGGTGGATAAGAGCTGTACTGTGATCCTGAGGCCGATTGCAGTCGGAAAATCCTGATAAAACTCTAGTTCATTAGCAGGAGCAACCTTTCTGCTTATGCCTTCACTTTATAAAGCATAATAAGGCATCAACATTTATGCTTTCGGCTGCTTATTTTATCCAAAAAGGTGACTTGCATTTATGGTATGCATTTATTAGTAAGTGTGTTCCCTGGAAATCAAACTCATGATGACCTCATTGCAAGATTTTGGAAAACTGGAAAGCTACAGTACTGTTCAAAGTTTTGGACACTCAAAGTTTGGAATTTGGAAGTTTGGAAATAATGTCATAAATAGATTGATTTAGTTCATAAAAGTGAATTGATAAATTAACATAAATATTTGGTATTACAGCTTTTTACCATTTCATAATACTGTGTATTTCTTGCTGTATTTTTAGTCTTTATGAGACTTTGCTTAAAAACATTAAAAAACCTTACCAACCCCAATTTATTAAACAATAGTGTATAATGCTTATGTAAAGCACTATAAATTAAATAAAAATGCTAAAGATTTACATTTGCTTAACTTTATTACTAGTTAATTTCATTACACTCGTTTTCTTGGTTTGATATACATATTAAATCATTTCATTGAGCACTGAAAGCAATGGGTTAAATATGGGGATAGTCTGTAGAAGGGTAACATAAGCAGGGATCAGCGCAGGACCTCGGCCCTGCTGATGCTGAGGGTGAGAGGCAGAGCAAGTCCGGGCAAAGGCGTCCTCACCAGTGCCTGATGGCAAATTAGGCATTGAGGGAACATGAAATGGAGCGAGAAACAGAGCATGTCAACAAGAGGTCAGCCTGCCATGCTACGTGTGAGGCAACAAAGGGCTGATGAGAGAAAACAAGAAAAAAAATGAAAGAAAAAGAAAGGAACACACACCTGCATTCATTCAGTTCAAGATCTGATTAAACGCAAAGCGCTGCAGACCGCAAGTGTGTAATCTGTGTCCAAAACCAAATCTGCGGATAAATCAAATCTTGACTTAATCTGTGATCATTAGGTCTATAAATGTACACCAACGCTCTCTAAGTTTTTTGACTTACATTTAGTTTCTTTATTGAATTTTCCTCACATTTAACACATATATTTAACATAATGCAGCATCAGATGTTTCTGTGTTAGTCGTTACATGTACTTTAACAAGCCAAATATTGAGTTCAAGTGGGCCAAAGCAAGAAGCAAGTGTGTGTGTGTGAGGGAAAGCTGAAAAGAAAACAAACAGCATATGGAATACACATCAAGCCGATAAGCATCAGAAACACATTATGTAAGGCTAATGGCAATCACCTTCTTCTGGTACAAAATAAACACAAGAACAAATCCCCCCAAAACAAACTATAGTTCAAAATGTTTAAAGATATAAATGCCAATAATTATGTTGTGTTAAGAGTATGGTTAAAACACTACTTTTCGTATATACTATATATACAGTAGAAACACAATTATTATTTGTTGTTTTTATTTGCTCCGTAAAAGAATGCTAATGTTTTATTCTTGACGTCACAGTCAAATGTTTTCTATTTGAATTTATTTAAAATGTAATAAATTTTTGTGTTGCAAAGTTGAATTTTTATTAGTAATAGAATTGTTTTTGTAACATAAAAATTATCGTGTACTGGAAATAAAATTATTGAGCCATGCATCTCTGATACAAGTCTGATACACTGTTCATAATTGTTTTTCTGCTACATGTCGGGACATTAAAAGCACATCCTCCTATAGGTAAAAGACTAGAGCAAAGTGCACTAAACGGTAAAATGACTTGCTTTACATAATAATTATGATTATATTAAAGAATTAATATGATACCAAATATCAACATTCAAATGACCTCGTCTGCTCTTAAAAAAGGTGGACACAAGTTAGCTGTCACAAGGACATGTGGAAAGCCTTTAATCTCAATAGCTGTAAGGTTTTGAATCAAAGGTTTATTAAAGTAACGTCTCGGTTACATATTGTAACCCTCATTCCCTGAAGAAGGGAACGGAGATGTCACGTCGGTGACCGACGAATAGGGATCCCTACCAAAGCACCATAGAGATTGTCCCTTCCAGCCCCATGTGAGAGTCACCAACCCCCTGTGTTTGGTCTGTAGGAAGGTAGCACATGGACCAGTCCCGCACTATAAGTAAGACATAAATAAGACACTGGGACGTCCCAGGGGGACGTGCGAATCTGTTCTCTTTAAGATTAGAACAGAACTAGAATGCATATGGAATATAGGAGGAGATTTAACCCTTAATTGGGGAAGGTAATCTTACCTCTACCACCTGAGATCCTCTTGGTAACACTCAGGGGCTCCCATCCCTCTAGCGGTTCTCAAGGATACATCTAGCGTCAGATTCTCCGCAACATCCGACTGCCGAGGGGATCGGAGGACTCACAGTATCTACTGATAAGGTTTACTGGAGAACATAAACCGAGCCGACCGAACAGGTCCTACTCCGGCTCTTCAGCTCTATTAGAGGTGAGAACACGGGTAGAAACCAGTTCAACACGTAAGCTATAGAACCTAGCGAATGTGTTAGGGGTCGCCCCAACCAGCAGCTCTACAATGTCAACAAGCGAGGCCCAGGATGACGCTACACTTCTGGTTGAGTGAGCGCGTACACTGAGGGGACAGGGTGCACCCTGAGCCTGGTATGCCAGGGTGAT